>JAHPZR010020493.1:15000-20000 GCA_019787425.1 Platygyra sinensis | reverse complement strand
TTGTTCGAAAGGCGGCTAACGTTTACCCAGGATTAAACGTTAACGGAGGCATCATTTTTTTTCTTGTTTGTTTATCACCTTTAACGTTTGGTGCAGTTTGAGATTACTACAGCTCAAAACTGCAGGGCAAACAATATAAACAGAGTACCTAACCAAAAAGTTAAAAAACTGAAATTAAAATTCTCGTTAACCCTTGGTTAGCTTAATCGGGCTTTCAACAACCCGGCCCAGGCCAGCGCAGAAACCTTTATGACTGCTCTGCGCGCGCAAAGGTTACGATCAATTGTTATGAGGTGACGTGGACAAATCACTCATATAATTAATCAGTGACGTGTAACAAGTTAATATATCATAATTAGGGTTTATCTTTGTTACGTCATTATGCCTTGAGATCAGAAATTGACTTCATCTTGACTTAAAAGATTTCTGTTCACTTGCATTAAAAGACAAAAATCGATGTTGTTTTGACCCGAACCTAATTAACAGTGACTTTCTTTGGGGTGGTTGGGGTCAGGATCGGTGATCCTAGATCACTACGGTTCATGGTCCATCAAAGAAGCCGATGAAACTCTGACAGCCAGACTGGATTCATCGGTTCCTTTGATTTTCGTGATCTGTGGTGAATGGTTAATGCGATACTTTGCGAGAAGCCGAGACTAGCGTTTTTTTGCGTGCCCAAGACATTTTGGGTTCTTCAATGACGAGATCGAGGCTTCAAGTTCAAAGTGTTCGAGATGATCAGTTTCTGACACGTTCAGACGTCATTTAAAAAAAAAAACAACTCAGTACTTTGAGATTTTCTTAGCCTTGAGAGACGGTGAGACAACTTCGCGAGAAGAAAAAGAGACCCCGAGACGCACATAACCGCAAACTTAAACGAGACTGCGAGATCCGTGAAATTCGACGAAAATCTTGCACGACCCATGTCTTTTGAAGGACCATTCGCCACCTCTTGAATCGCTCATCTTAATCCAAATCAGCCCAAAGAAACGCGCCCGAAAAGGAACCTTACTCGTATAAGGCGAGAGAAAATCGCAATAAACAGACGTAAAACTTACTTCCATGGTAAAAACTGTTGGGATCTTCGTTGACTTCGATTTAATCTGCGGAGTTCAAAACACCGTGACTGCTCTGCGCAAAGGTTGCGAACAACTGTAATGAGCTGACGTGAATAAATCACTTATATAATTAATCAGTGACGTGTAATATTACATCTTAAATAAGAAATTGAAACGCGCGGAAAGCTGCGCCTCGTTTAACTGGTTGACTAACATCTAACCCTAACCTGGTTCAGCAGGTTGGGGGTTGGGCGTGGGGCCAATCAACGCACACTGTAAAAGAAGTTTGATTACAGAAGCCCCTTATCCGGCCTTTACGCGCCACATGGCACGAAGAGGCAACCTCGTTCCCAGGGCGTTTTCCTTGACTTAGAGCGCGGCGCCAAGTCAGGGAAAAGGCCCTGGGAACGAGGTTAAGTAGAATAAGTATCAAGAGAATTTGGTTTTATCAACTGAGTTGATAATGTGAATTAGCCACCGTAAAGAGATTCGAAAGCTGACGTTTCGAGCGCTAGCCCTTCGTCGGAGGGCTAGCATTCGCTCCGACGAAGGGCTAGCGCTCGAAACGTCAGCTTTCGAATCTCTTTACGGTGGCTAATTCACATTATCAACTCAGTTGATAAAACCAAATTATCCTGTAATACTCCCACCGACGCAGCACCATAGTTTCTTTAGAAACTTACCCCCTCTAAGTATCAAGAGAGCTCCGCCCTACGGTCAGCTTGCGTAAGGTACTGGCCAGACCGTGGGTTGGTATTCGAGTGTGTCACTTGCTTTTATTGCTGTTTGTACGACCACCAAGTTTTTCAAGTTTTTCCAAGTTGGTCAAGTTTGTTTTTACAGCCAGATTTTAACGGGGTTCCAACTCTTTCACCAGTCACTGCCTTGTGTAGTTGCAGTGAGGTGTCCCCAAACCAGGGGTACACTGGTTCCTTGACCTCCAAGATTCACTACCTTATATTGCATGTTCAGATAAGGACAAAAGAGACAGGACAATGAAAAGGAATACACTGGAACCTCCACTTACAAGCAACTGGCTGAAATGGGGTATTTTTCTTGGCAGGAGCCCTAACCGATGATGGCTCCTGTTCTTGGCTCATACAATAGCTCAGTCAGCCGTTCCTTCATCATGATAAAAGAAAGTCAACAGCCTGTGGAAATTCAGCGCTAAGATAGAGTTACAATCGGACAGAATGGGTCCAACACAACTGGAGCTTATCCAAGATCATGTAGCATGAAACAATTAGCTGTTTTGCTTCTCCATCTGCTTGGGATGGTAGTCTAACACCAGGTGGCCCTCTTCCCTTTTGTTGGAGGTTTTGTCTGAAGAGTTATTCTGATCCTCTCCTGGGTGGAGAAAAAAATTCTCTAACAATCGAGCACCCTGCACAGACAGAAAAACAAGTCCTTAATTAACAAAACCTGTTCGGTCAGGATTTTGTGTTTATGCATCTCGACTGTTTCTCACTCCATAAACACAGAAATTAATCATTTAATAACCAAGCTTATTCGTTCATTGCTTATGAATCTTGGCTGCGTCTCAGTCCATAACCACGCCAAATCATAACACACAAAATCCTCGTCAAAATCCAGACATCCCATCAAATCTCACCTGACATTTTGCAGTTGTGTGCTCAGTTACCTGGCCTATGAATGCAACCGAGGCTTTTTCATTCAAATGCAAATTAGTTAGCAGAACAAATTGATTTACACGACAAAAACAGGTCTGCATCAAAACAAAGTCACAAACTTTCAGAGGCCAGGTCACTGAGCAAACAACTGTAAAATGATCCAAGCCCAAATTCTTCATTATTTTTAGACGAGCAGATGCCTTTTACTGTCATGATTAACAGAATCATCGATCAAGTCACCGACCTGATTATCATCACAAGGTACCTTTTAGATCCCTGTGTACATGTTAAGGATAAGGTGGAAAAGGGTTGGGATTTTGCTTATTTAAATGAGGTACAATGCAACAGAAGCAGGGATTTGCTTCTGGGTGCAATAAGGACCCTTCTGTAATCCTGAAACAAAACCTTGTTCCCCTGAAATAAATGATCATGTTTACCCAAATCCCTGGGAGGTCCTCAGCATTCACCACATGTAAAGTGCCCCTTACCCCAATATATTTTTTCACTAAAACTAATCCTTGCACCTGTTGGAAACATGTTGTGGCCATTTTTTTCCATAATTTTTCTAACAAATCCTGCCTTTTTACAGGGTTCAAAAACATGCGAAAAACCAAGCATCTTCTGTTCACAACCGAGTCAGAAGGGGAGTGGGTCTACTCCTGATTTGATGTCACATTCTACTTTGCATGTATGTTTCACAAAGAGTCAATGCAATGTAATCAGTTTGTGACAGCAAATCAATAATAGACCTACTTCTCTTCTAACTCAGTCATGAACAAAACAATGCTTGGTTTTTTGCAAGTTCTCAAGCTTATAAAAATGGCAGGATTTGTTAGAAGGAAAAAATGGCTGTAATGCGATTTTCAAACAAGTACAAAGATTCATTTTAGTGAAAATGTGGGGGGGGGGGGGGTTGGGCCACTTTAAAAGAACTAGTCTAGTAATCCACTTCATGTAGGAGGCATGGATAACTAACCGCCAACATTTTTTTAAATGTATCTTCAGTAAGTAAGTAGGCTCGATTTCAAGCCATTTTGGGAGTCCCAGTGTCATGTGCAGGCTCGGAAACCTGCAGGGATTGAGTCTAACCATAATCCAGCACAAACAACTTTATGCGCAACTTTTAGTTTCAGTTCTTTAATACTGTACATATAAAATAATTATTTCACATTAAAGACAATGTACATGAAATTTTACAAGAGGACAAATCCCAACCAGTATGTTCTGTTTGACATCAGTCCTCTCATCTGCCTGTAAATCTTGATCCAAAGGCCAGGAAAATAGCAGTGTTGGTTTATTCTTCACTTTTCCAGTTCCACATGTACAGTACAACTAACCATCCCTAACTAAAATAAATTTGCACTTGTACAAAAATCTCTCCTTTACAGCTGTTATTTGGATCATGTTAATGCTTCTCTTCATAAATTGTTGAACCAAAACAATGACTGCCAAGTATCTTTTACACACAAAAAACAGCAAACTTCCCCTAAACCCAGAAAACCCTAACAATGGCCACTATTATTACAGTGTACACATTTGAGCTGTGAACACTTGACATTTTTCCTTTTCTCATTCAAATTCCATAGGAACTGGGCAATGTCAAGTGTTCATGGTTTAAGTGTCCCAACTGTAATACTTGCAACCACCTGATGTTTTCCTGTCTTATAGTGACCCTTTCAAGATAATTATCACTACAGCTGATGTTGAGCAATGGCAAGCACAACTGTAGCTTGCATTTGCAAATGATAGGGTACACACAAAATGATCATTTTTTATGCCAACTGTGGAGCTGAAAAGTTAAGAGGCGCAGTTAAATTATTTTTAACTATTATAGGTGAATTAATTTATTTCTTTCTATGGAATACGACCAAAAAAACATAAGAGTCATTCATGAACTCTACCTGTACTAGCCTAACAAAACAGGGCAACATTTACCCAGATGATGAAATTTCAACATTTTAAATGCATAAAGTAAGTCTATTTTTGTGAAAATATTCTTTTTTTGAAGTGATGGTAACCCTCCTGTCATGTGAACAGAACACAAGCTGGCCTGTCTCCAGTTGTTTCTTTTGTAGAAAATATTACAAGACGTACATGACGTTTATTCTAATAATAGGGAACTGGAGATAAGACAGTTGAACTAGGGTGATTTGCAAAACAGAGGTCTGATGCTTTTCTTTCACTGGGTAGTGTTACCAAAACTCAGCAAAAATCAATACAGCAAACTGCATATACTAAAATGTAATTTGATAACTAATTCCCTATATAGAATAGTGCCTTAATCGAGGAAAAAAAATTATTAGTTAATTCA
>JAHPZR010020493.1:7500-10000 GCA_019787425.1 Platygyra sinensis | reverse complement strand
GTATAGCAGTTTTGATCGTTCTTAAATCATCATCCCAAGTCACGCATGCCACACATTCAACAAAGATAATTTATTATCAACAATAAATTGTTTTTGTGACTACACAAGTCAGTATTATATCGCAGCTATATCAGAATAAAAGATTGCAGTTCAGGAAAGTTCACTCCTATATCATGTGTCAAGTATTAATTCTGATGGACGCCTTCACTTACTACTCAAAGAAATGGTTATTCTGCGGCAAAAACGATGACAGAAAAATTAATGAACTGATCAATGGCAATCTTGCAGCTTGGGGGCAAACTGCCAAAACAAATCACACCGTAACCATTTTTTTTCTGCATTCTAATTCTGGTGGGTATTGGCTGTTGGTCCGCAAAAGTTTTAATGTAAATTGCCGCAAATTGCTCTTTACAAGTTAAACAAAATCAATTTCTCTCAGATGCAGAATTTTGATGTTCAGTTGAAGATTTGTTGCTTGTAAACAAAGCGCTATTGACTGTGTTGACAGTGTGTGGTCAACTTTGTTGCAGCGGGGTGAAATGTCCTTATTTTCAACGTTTTGTGCAGCACTTGGATAAAATTTTGGGAAAAGTTGCCAACGCATTGAGAAATGTTTTTTCATCCATTCTTAAACATTTGTTTAACATTGTCAATGTTTTCACAATGGACTGAGTAACATTATAAACGCATTTAGAACCATTGTCAACGTGTTGTAATGCATTATCGACGCATTTCAAATGCACTGAAAATGCTAACAATGCTATTTCCGTTAAGCCTGGTTTTTTACATATGATTAAGTTGGATATTGTATTCTATTACTACATGTATCAATATTTTCCTGCATACACAATAGAATACATGTACATACATTGAATTTAAGGTACATGCATACTTGTTAAAATAGAGGTAATCATGCAATATTACAAAAAATTCTTGTTTTTGAATGGTTCTTTGCGTGGATATTTTTCATGTAATAATATTGATATCCATAGGCATCCAATTATTTTGCATGTCAAATACTTGCAATTACAAGGATTCTTTCTTGTTTTCATCCTTGCTTTGGTAAATTGAATGAAAAATACATGCACATAATTTTATGTTATCACTCTGTTTCATTCAAAAGAGATTATTTTGTTGGTACAATTACTAGTGGACTTCATGCAGTACAATCCAGAAGGTAATCATGCTGAGCCACATCAAATTACAGGTACTGGACTGTATGATACATCCTGAATTCCCCACTTAGTGCAATTACTTTTAGTTGTGCTACACAAACCTCTAGTTCAAGTTTGGATTCAGGAAGTCTCTCTCCATCAGCACAGTCAATGATGAAAACTATTCCATTAACTGCAGGAAAGTAGTCTTTCCAAATGCGACGAGCTGTGGAATAGAGAAACTACCATCAGAACAACCACATATGTACCTCAGAGCAAAGTACATGTATACATATACTAAAATTGTCTTAAGCTCTTTTACATGTACATGCACAATTATTATTTGAAAACTAACTTCAAAAACTACATGTACACAGGGCTGTCACTAAGGGCCGGGGACCGAGAATTTTCCCCGGCTACTACAAGTCTGAGCCCCGGCTACTTTGATACAAAACCAAAATATTGAAAAGAGGAAAATGCATCAAATTACAAAATAAATATTATGAATTAAAAAACAAGCCAATAGTTTATTAATACAAACTCTTATTCATCTTTTAAAGAGAGGCGACTTTACAATCCCTGTGAGAGTGAGTGAAAACATGTAATATTCATTTATATAATTGTCTATTGTCGTCTTTCGAAAGTGCGCGATTTTACGAAGTGGTTTGTTTCAGTGCAACACCCTACCAAAAATTGCATTCCAAACATGTTTGGAATGCAAATTTTGGTAGGGTGTTGCACTGAAACAAACCACTTCGTAAAATCGCGCACTTTCGAAAGACGACAATAGACAATTATATAAATGAATATTACATGTTTTCACTCACTCTCACAGGGATTGTAAAGTCGCCTCTCTTTAAAAGATGAATAAGAGTTTGTATTAATAAACTATTGGCTTGTTTTTTTAATTCATAATATTTATTTTGTAATTTGATGCATTTTCCTCTTTTCAATATTTTGGTTTTGTATCAAAGTAGCCGGGGCTCAGACTTGTAGTAGCCGGGGAAAATTCTCGGTCCCCGGCCCTTAGTGACAGCCCTGTGTACATGTAGTTTTTGAAGTTAGTTTTCAAATAATAATTGTGCATGTACATGTAAAAGAGCTTAAGACAATTTTAGTATATGTATACATGTACTTTGCTCTGAGGTACATATGTGGTTGTTCTGATGGTAGTTCTCTATTCCACAGCTCGTCGCATTTGGAAAGACTACTTTCCTGCAGTTAATGGAATAGTTTTCATCATTGACTGTGCTGATGGAGAGAGACTTCCTGAATCCAAACTTGAACTAGAGGTTTGTGTAGCACAACTAAAAGTAATTGCACTAAGTGGGGAATTCAGGATGTAT
>JAHPZR010020493.1:0-2500 GCA_019787425.1 Platygyra sinensis | reverse complement strand
TTAATGTACTGTATCTTTAAACAACTAATTACCAAGTTCAAACAAACTTGGTTCATACAAATTTGGTTGACTTAGTTAGTAATAATTATTATTCAGATCAGTATGTTGTTCCCAGTAACAAACACTTAGTAAAAGCCCTCACAGTGCCTCTCTCAAACCAGGTGTAAAAATGGGTACTAGTGAACTTAATGCTGGGAGTAACCCTGCAACAGACCAGCATCCCATCCAGAGGGAAGTGGAAATACTTCTAGTCCCCTCGTGCTACAGAAACTGGGATTTGCTCCGGTCTGATGGGCCACTAGGCCTGTATGCATCCTCACTAAACTCAAGACAGATGCAACCTACAAATTGCCAGTAGACATAAAGAAAACCTTGTAGAAATAACCCAAAAGTTTTATTTTGGTTTTTCAGGGTTCCGGTGGCTGGCTCAGTATATATAATCTACCGTCCTTTATTTATGGAACAGGAAAGTGTTGGTTCGTCCAGTGTCTTCATCTAATAAAAATGGAAAAAAACGCAGGCAGAGGATGTGAAACCGCAAAAAAACAAACTGAATGAGAAAATAAGGGTTTTAGTCCCATGGCTTGAAAGATTTATCACAATATGCATTATTTTCCCATATGATTATGGCTCTTACCATTTCCAAGCTAAACTGGTTGCCTGACAGTTCTAATAACATACGGTCATGTAGGCCACAATCATGGACAAAAGTAGTTGAGACACTCCCCGAAAAAGACCTGTTTCGTTAAACGCGCGAGTTTTTCAATGTCTAATTTTGACATTTCGACCCCCCTCTCCCCTTTTTCAATGTTGTAACCAGGTCAAAGTTGAAAAGAGGTAGAGGGGGTTCTGGCTATCGACAAAAAAGGTGCTTTTTTGAAATTACAGAAGGACGCCATTAGAAAGCGTTTGTTTTGCTCAAATGTGTCAACACTTTTGTCCATGATTGCAGCTCTGCAACACACTGTGTTAATGGGCGGTTTGTACCATTAGGTTCATTGCAGATATGCTAAAATTTTGTAGCTTACATGTACATGTAGCTTAGCTTAGCTTAGTAATGGCGTCCAAAGAGCTATGAATTTTAAGTACATATAATGATTTAGGAAGGAAAGAAACTGTAGCAGCACAGTTTCCCTGTTTTGATGTACCTTGAACACTGTCTCAAGTCGACAAGTCTTGAGTTCAAAAACATTGATAGCATAGAACCCGTAGTGCCTGAATTAACTAATAATTTTTTTTCCTCGATTAAGGCACTATTCTATATAGGGAATTAGTTATCAAATTACATTTTAGTATATGCAGTTTGCTGTATTGATTTTTGCTGAGTTTTGGTAACACTACCCAGTGAAGAAAAGCATCAGACCTCTGTTTTGCAAATCACCCTAGTTCAACTGTCTTATCTCCAGTTCCCTATTATTAGAATAACGTCATGTACGTCTTGAATAATTTTCTAAAAAGAAACAACTGGGAGACAGGCCAGCTTGTGTTCTGTTCACATGACAGGAGGGTTACCATCACTTCAAAAAAAGAATATTTTCACAAAAATAGAATTACTTTATGCATTTAAAATGTTGAAATTTCAATCATCTGGGTAAATGTTGCCCTGTTTTGTTAGGCTAGTACAGGTAGAGTTCATGAATGACTCTTATGTTTTTTTGTCGTATTCCATAGAAAGAAAATAAATTAATTCACCTATAATAGTTAAAAATAATTTACTGCGCCTTAACTTTTCCAGCTCCACAGTTGCATAAAAAATGATCATTTTGGTTGTACCCTATCATTTGCAAATGCAAGCTACAGTTGTGCTTGCCATTGCTCAACATCAGCTGTAGTGGATAAGTATCTTGAAAGGGGCACTATAAGAGCAGGAAAACATCAGGAGTGGTTGCAAGTATTACAGTTGGGACACTTCAGAACGCATGAACACCTTTGACATTGCCCAGATTCCCATATGGAATTTTGAATGAGAAAAGGAAAAATGTCAAGTGTGTTCACAGCTCAAATGTTGTACACTGTAATAATAGTGGCCCATTGTTAGGGTTTTTCTGGGTTTAAGGGGACACTAGTTTGCTGTTTTTTGTGTGCTAAAAAGACTACGTGGCAGAGCATTGTTTTGGTTCAAGCAATTTATTGAAGGAGAAGCATTAACATGATCCAAATAACAGCTGTAAAAGGAGAGATTTTTGTACAAGTTGCCAAATTTATTTTAGTTAGGGATGGTTAGTTGTACTGTAACATGTGGAACTGGAAAAGTGAAGAAATAAACCCCCAACACTGCTATTTTCCTGGCCTTTTGGATCAAGATTTACAGGCAGATTGCGAGGACTGATGTCACACAGAACAGACTGGTTGGCGAAATTTGGTCCTCTTGTAAAATTTCATGTACATTGGTCCCTTTAATGTGAAATTAATTATTTTATATGTTTACAGTATTTAAAGAACTGAAACTAAAAGTTTGCGTCAATAAAGGTTGTTTGTGCTTGAGATTATGGTTAGACTC
>JAHPZR010020492.1:2500-10000 GCA_019787425.1 Platygyra sinensis | reverse complement strand
CCTGTTTGCGCTACGCAGGAGGCCCCATTCGCCTGGTGGACCTTCGTTCCCTGCTCCTCGTCTGTTCCACCACCTCCACCCCTGCAGTCGTCGCACAAGCGTTCAATATTATTATTATTATTACTATTACATCGCCGTCGCTGTTCCTACAAAAAGAAAATGGTGTCATCCACAAAGTAGTGTGTTTTAGCTGTGTACAGATCTATATTGCAGAAACCGTCTGACCCCGTTTATGTCCTCTCAAGGGAACACTCTGACACTATAAACCAACTCTGTTCTGCCACTGGAAAAGGTAACCGGTCGTTTCGCCAACGTGTCAGTTCGCCAACGACCAGTTCGTCAACGTATGAAGTCGTTTCGCCAACGGCTAATGTCAGTTCGCCAACGCTTATAAGTCGTTTCGCCAACGTCCAAAATACTTTGTGAAATAGATCTGAAATATATTTACAACTTACCAAAAGAAGATATCCAAGACGAATGGATTGTATTTGTTGAGTATGAACCGGCTGTAATACCTTTTTATTAAACATTTGCGTAGTTGGTAATTCGCGTAGTTAAAGAGCCATTGAGTTGAAATGTTTGTTTGATGACGCGCTTACTGAAGCGTTCACTTGTTTCCCGCACATAGCAGCAAAAATGGATTGAAGGCTGTTCGTACTTAAAAACTTTTTAAAACATTCACGGCTTTATTTGTAGAGTGTAAACCAGGAAGTGAATTGCAAGTTATCTAATTGGCAATTATTTTCAACGAAAAAAGGCATTTTGGACGTTGGCGAAACAACTTCTAAGCGTTGGCGAACTGACCTTAGACGTTGGCGAAACGACTTCATACGTTGGCGAACTGGTCGTTGGCGAACTGACACGTTGGCGAAACGACCGGTATTCCTGGAAAAAAACCTGCCGTGCCCCCGTCGCCCCTAGACGTAGACGAGACGCTAGTCTGTCGTACACAGAATGTTCATAACTGACCGTTCAGAATAACCGTGTATCAATAAAGTTCTGTCAGTCTTACTCTGCCCGAGCGGTTTTGCAGTCCGTAAGTGCCGTCAAGAGCTCTCCGTGTACCACGAGCCCCTTCGTTCTACGACGTGCTCCACTCGTCCGACTCGCTCGTCACCGCCGTCATTTCTGCCTTCTCTCGCACGCACGCCGGCGTGTCTGCCGACCGACCGTCGTCATTCGCCTCTTCCGTCATCTTCTCATCTTTCCCCCGACGTGCTCCACTCGCTGGCCTCGCTGTCGCTCACGTTCTTGCTCGCCCCTACGCGGACATGTCCGCCGACCGACCGTCCCAACGACTCAACGAAGGCGTCGTTACTCGCGCCCTCGATGTGCTGGACTTGCTGTCGCTCACTTTCTCGCTCTCGCTTGCCCCTACACTGGCATGTCCGCCGACCGACCGTCCTAACTGTAGCAACGATGGCGTCGTTACTCGTGCCCTCAGAGGTTTTCCCCTCGTTCCCGACGTCCTTTACTCGCTTGACCCACGCCTCCACCGTTTTCCGCTCGTGTGCGCCCCCGAGTGGGCGTGTCCCCATCCACTTTCCCGAGCTTCAAGCCTCACACCGGACCACCTACCGCGCCACAGCTACCAACACCAGCAGCAGTTTCATCAATCACTCCTCCCCCGCCTTCTGTCCGTATATCCTCTCTCGTTCCGAGCGACGCTTCACAGTTGGCTTCCAGCCCTCTTGCGTAACTGGTCTCCAGGCTATGTCACCAAAACCAAAAAGTCCGTCGGAAATAACAGTAGTTTTTGTTGAGCCGTTTCTCGCCACGAGATTTCTTTTCTGCTCTGGAGAGTCGCTCTCGCTTGCCCCTATGCGGGCGTGTCCGCCTACCGACCGTCTTAGGGACACAACGACGGCGTCGTTACTCGTGCCCTCAGAGGGCTTCCTCCTCGTTCCCGACGTCTTTTACTCGCTCTGTCTGTTCGTCTTCAGTCGCTTTTCTGTCGTTTCACTCCCCTCGTTCTCATTGGCACTTCCACTTCTCTGCGTGTTTCCTTCGTCGTTTGGTCGCCCGCCCTCACCTTTCCCGAACTTCAAGCCACATTCCTCTCACAGCGGGTTACCTACGGAGCCACAGCTACCAACACCAGCGGCAGTCTCAAAGATCACCCCTCTCCCGCCTTCTGACCGTTGGTTTCCAATCCTCCCGCGGAACTGGTCTTCAGGCTATGTCACCAAGACGAAGTTCGCCGCACTTAACAGTAGCTTTGTTGAGCCGTTCCTCGCCAGGATATTTTCTTTGTCTGCTCTGGAGAGTCGCTCTCGCTCGCCCCTACGCAGACGTGTCAGCCGACCGTCCATTTTAACTACGCAATAACGGCGTCGTTACTCGCGCCCTCAGAGGTTCCTCCTCGTTGCCAACGTGCTTTACTCGCTCGACCAGCGCCTTCACCATTCCCGCTCTCACCCACCCCCTTAAAAGGGCTTGTCCACCGTCCGTTCGTCTTCAGTCGCTCTTCTGTCGTTTCACTCACCTCGTTTTCATTCGCATCTCCACTTCTCTGCGTGTTTTTTCCTTCTTCATCTCTTGTCGCCCATCCTCATCTTCCCCGAACTTCAAGCCACATTTCCCTCACACTGGGTCACCTACGGCGCCACAGCTACCAACACCAGCAGCAGTTTCAGCGATCATCCCTCCCCCGCCGTCTGTCCGTATCTCCTCTATCGTTCTCGAGTGAGGTTTCACCGTTGGTTTCCAACCTTCTCACGTAACTGGTCTCCAGGCTACGTCACCAAAACGAATTCCGCTGCACTTAACCGTAGTTTTTTTGTTGAGCCGTTCCTCACCAGGACTTTTTTCTGTTCTGCTTTGGAGAGTCGCTCTCTCTCGCCCCTACGCGGACGTATCCGCCGACTGACCGTCCTAACGACGCAACGACGGCGTCGTTACCTGCGTTCTCAGAGGCTTCCTCCTCATTCACGACATGCTTTACTCGCTTGACCCACGCCTCCACCGTTCCCGCTCTCGCGCACCCCCAAGTGGGCCTTGTCGACTGTCCGTTCATCTTCAGTTGCCTTTCTGTCCTTTCACTTTCCCGTTCTCATCGGCATTTCCACTTCTCTGCGTGCTTTTTCTTCGTCTGTTGTCACCTGTCCTCACCTTTCCCCGAACTTCAAGCGGCATTCCTCTCACATTACACACTGGGCCACCTACGGTGCCATTGCTGCCTAGGATAGCAGCAGTTTCACGCTTCGCCTGGGGACCAGTTATGCGAGAGGGTTGGAGACCAACTGTGAAACCTTGCTCGAAACGAGAGAGGATATACAGACAGAAGGCGGGGGAGGAGCGAAGCGTGAAACTGCTGCTATCCTAGGCAGCAATGGCACCGTAGGTGGCCCAGTGTGTAATGTGAGAGGAATGCCGCTTGAAGTTCGGGGAAAGGTGAGGACAGGTGACAACAGACGAAGAAAAAGCACGCAGAGAAGTGGAAATGCCGATGAGAACGGGGAAAGTGAAAGGACAGAAAGGCAACTGAAGATGAACGGACAGTCGACAAGGCCCACTTGGGGGTGCGCGAGAGCGGGAACGGTGGAGGCGTGGGTCAAGCGAGTAAAGCATGTCGTGAATGAGGAGGAAGCCTCTGAGAACGCAGGTAACGACGCCGTCGTTGCGTCGTTAGGACGGTCAGTCGGCGGATACGTCCGCGTAGGGGCGAGAGAGAGCGACTCTCCAAAGCAGAACAGAAAAAAGTCCTGGTGAGGAACGGCTCAACAAAAAAAACTACGGTTAAGTGCAGCGGAATTCGTTTTGGTGACGTAGCCTGGAGACCAGTTACGTGAGAAGGTTGGAAACCAACGGTGAAACCTCACTCGAGAACGATAGAGGAGATACGGACAGACGGCGGGGGAGGGATGATCGCTGAAACTGCTGCTGGTGTTGGTAGCTGTGGCGCCGTAGGTGACCCAGTGTGAGGGAAATGTGGCTTGAAGTTCGGGGAAGATGAGGATGGGCGACAAGAGATGAAGAAGGAAAAAACACGCAGAGAAGTGGAGATGCGAATGAAAACGAGGTGAGTGAAACGACAGAAGAGCGACTGAAGACGAACGGACGGTGGACAAGCCCTTTTAAGGGGGTGGGTGAGAGCGGGAATGGTGAAGGCGCTGGTCGAGCGAGTAAAGCACGTTGGCAACGAGGAGGAACCTCTGAGGGCGCGAGTAACGACGCCGTTATTGCGTAGTTAAAATGGACGGTCGGCTGACACGTCTGCGTAGGGGCGAGCGAGAGCGACTCTCCAGAGCAGACAAAGAAAATATCCTGGCGAGGAACGGCTCAACAAAGCTACTGTTAAGTGCGGCGAACTTCGTCTTGGTGACATAGCCTGAAGACCAGTTCCGCGGGAGGATTGGAAACCAACGGTCAGAAGGCGGGAGAGGGGTGATCTTTGAGACTGCCGCTGGTGTTGGTAGCTGTGGCTCCGTAGGTAACCCGCTGTGAGAGGAATGTGGCTTGAAGTTCGGGAAAGGTGAGGGCGGGCGACCAAACGACGAAGGAAACACGCAGAGAAGTGGAAGTGCCAATGAGAACGAGGGGAGTGAAACGACAGAAAAGCGACTGAAGACGAACAGACAGAGCGAGTAAAAGACGTCGGGAACGAGGAGGAAGCCCTCTGAGGGCACGAGTAACGACGCCGTCGTTGTGTCCCTAAGACGGTCGGTAGGCGGACACGCCCGCATAGGGGCAAGCGAGAGCGACTCTCCAGAGCAGAAAAGAAATCTCGTGGCGAGAAACGGCTCAACAAAAACTACTGTTATTTCCGACGGACTTTTTGGTTTTGGTGACATAGCCTGGAGACCAGTTACGCAAGAGGGCTGGAAGCCAACTGTGAAGCGTCGCTCGGAACGAGAGAGGATATACGGACAGAAGGCGGGGGAGGAGTGATTGATGAAACTGCTGCTGGTGTTGGTAGCTGTGGCGCGGTAGGTGGTCCGGTGTGAGGCTTGAAGCTCGGGAAAGTGGATGGGGACACGCCCACTCGGGGGCGCACACGAGCGGAAAACGGTGGAGGCGTGGGTCAAGCGAGTAAAGGACGTCGGGAACGAGGGGAAAACCTCTGAGGGCACGAGTAACGACGCCATCGTTGCTACAGTTAGGACGGTCGGTCGGCGGACATGCCAGTGTAGGGGCAAGCGAGAGCGAGAAAGTGAGCGACAGCAAGTCCAGCACATCGAGGGCGCGAGTAACGACGCCTTCGTTGAGTCGTTGGGACGGTCGGTCGGCGGACATGTCCGCGTAGGGGCGAGCAAGAACGTGAGCGACAGCGAGGCCAGCGAGTGGAGCACGTCGGGGGAAAGATGAGAAGATGACGGAAGAGGCGAATGACGACGGTCGGTCGGCAGACACGCCGGCGTGCGTGCGAGAGAAGGCAGAAATGACGGCGGTGACGAGCGAGTCGGACGAGTGGAGCACGTCGTAGAACGAAGGGGCTCGTGGTACACGGAGAGCTCTTGACGGCACTTACGGACTGCAAAACCGCTCGGGCAGAGTAAGACTGACAGAACTTTATTGATACACGGTTATTCTGAACGGTCAGTTATGAACATTCTGTGTACGACAGACTAGCGTCTCGTCTACGTCTAGGGGCGACGGGGGCACGGCAGGTTTTTTTCCAGGAATACCGGTCGTTTCGCCAACGTGTCAGTTCGCCAACGACCAGTTCGCCAACGTATGAAGTCGTTTCGCCAACGTCTAAGGTCAGTTCGCCAACGCTTAGAAGTTGTTTCGCCAACGTCCAAAATGCCTTTTTTCGTTGAAAATAATTGCCAATTAGATAACTTGCAATTCACTTCCTGGTTTACACTCTACAAATAAAGCCGTGAATGTTTTAAAAAGTTTTTAAGTACGAACAGCCTTCAATCCATTTTTGCTGCTATGTGCGGGAAACAAGTGAACGCTTCAGTAAGCGCGTCATCAAACAAACATTTCAACTCAATGGCTCTTTAACTACGCGAATTACCAACTACGCAAATGTTTAATAAAAAGGTATTACAGCCGGTTCATACTCAACAAATACAATCCATTCGTCTTGGATATCTTCTTTTGGTAAGTTGTAAATATATTTCAGATCTATTTCACAAAGTATTTTGGACGTTGGCGAAACGACTTATAAGCGTTGGCGAACTGACATTAGCCGTTGGCGAAACGACTTCATACGTTGACGAACTGGTCGTTGGCGAACTGACACGTTGGCGAAACGACCGGTTACCTTTTCCAGTGGCAGAACAGAGTTGGTTTATAGTGTCAGAGTGTTCCCTTGAGAGGACATAAACGGGGTCAGACGGTTTCTGCAATATAGATCTGTACACAGCTAAAACACACTACTTTGTGGATGACACCATTTTCTTTTTGTAGGAACAGCGACGGCGATGTAATAGTAATAATAATAATAATATTGAACGCTTGTGCGACGACTGCAGGGGTGGAGGTGGTGGAACAGACGAGGAGCAGGGAACGAAGGTCCACCAGGCGAATGGGGCCTCCTGCGTAGCGCAAACAGGACGGGTCAACTTCGGAAAACGCATTGACTTACCTATAAACAGAGGAGGCGACTAAGGAATCTGCGGAGTGAGTGAAACTACGACAGCTCGCCGCGAACGAATTAGACCTACATGAATATGGCGCCAACGAGGCCCCGACTGCGGATGCCTGACGGCTTTGGACTGTGGCCAGGGATGTCTACAGGCATAAGCGATTAGGTTGGGAAGCTGAAGAAGAGCTAGCTAGCGTCGAACCAGAGGAGACAATCGAGAATGACAGCAATGTTGCGTACGAAGGCACACAAAGAACTGTGGAGCAATTGTGCGGACAATTACGGGACTGACAGAGGCAGAAGTCGGCTTTGTATTCTTGAGACCTGGTTCGACTGCTTGGAGACGTGCAGGGCGGTAAGGCGAGAGTAAAAACAGCGACGAAAAACGACTAAACAAACAACTTGCACGGAGCAAGCTGCAAACGGCACACAAATTACTCTCTGTATCCTTACAATGTCCTGAAAGATTTTGCCTCAATTTTGAGCAAATAAACATTCCTCCGCGACCGGCGCGGTGGCCTCATGGTTAGTGCGCTCGTCTCCGGATCGAGTGGTCCGGGTTTGAGCCCTGGCCGGGGACATTGTGTTGTGTTCTTGGGCAAGACACTTTACTTTCACAGTGCCCCTCTCCACCCAGGTGTATAAATGGGTACTGGCGAATTTAATGCTGGGGGGTAACCCTGCGATGGACTAGCATCCCATCCAGGGGGGAGTAGAAATACTCTCAGTCGCTTCATGCTAAGGAAACCGGGATAAGCTCCGGCCTGATGGGCCACTTGGCTCGTATGCAGACTTTACCTTTACCGCGACCGGCGCCCTCTTCCTTCCTTGATCGAATATTTAATAAGCTAACTAGTGAGAATCGAAAGTAACGTCAATTTTCTGTCATGCTTTCAAAACAAGGCATGCATTACCATCTTCTCTACTGCCAACATCTAAACAAAAGCTCTTCAAGTGCATTC
>JAHPZR010020491.1:0-22499 GCA_019787425.1 Platygyra sinensis | reverse complement strand
ACATTACAATAACTCAGTAGAAAAGTTTAAAAATTAAAAGTCAAATGATGAAAAACAACTAAAATGACGTCAACTGCGTGGCTCAGGAAATAGTTCAATTTGTCATTAGTCATTTATATCATATACTGATGAGCGAATCTTTCCAAATATCATTGACAGACAGTCTTTGAATATTTAGGTCCCATAGTCCTGAGAAAGGAAAAGAAAAGATTCATAGATAGACTTTATTTTACAGAACAAGTAACGAATATTTTTTTTTTTATGAATCATTGCATTGACGGCCTCATTGCATACTTAACAATTATTCCTCGAGCCCGAATGGGCTATGAGTCAATAGCCCATGAGGCCGAGGGCCGAATGGGCTATTGACTCAGAGCCCATGAGGGCGAGAGGAATAATTGTTTTAGTAAAATTCAACTAATTGGTCAAAAAAATATCGGGACAAAACATCTTTCGCTAGTTAAAGCTATTGTTTTGGTTTTCAAAGCCGGTGCTTTTCGCTACTAGTGGGCTATAACAAATAGCCTACTAGTAGCTCAACCAATCAGAACGCAGCAGTAATAATAGACCACTAGTTGGATTTTACTAAAAGTCATTAGAACGATTTTATGTAGTTTATTTACGTTCTTTACGTAATAGTTATATAGTTGTTTCCCATCAGGTATTTCATCAGACGGTTCAAAAACAGTATAATATTATATTAATTGCTCTGCAGCGTCAGTTACTATAAATAGAACACAATTTTAAGAACTCAGCTAGTCCATAATCATTACAGTCTTCTGCTCTGTTAGTATTGTTAATGTTTTTGTTTTAGCATGAGAGCTTTAACATGAGGTTAACGAGCGATGCACGACTTGAGAACAATAAAATACGGCTGAGCGGAAACAAAGTGCCTTCAAATATATTTTTTTGTTCAAATTCTACAATGATAGAAAATTGTAACATTTTTCGTTTAGGACATTAACATTAGTAGTTCTACCGAACCATATCTGAAATGATTATATCGCTATTTTTCCGCTATCGGCTTTGACTGACTTGAATTTCCTAACAATATTTTCCCTAGAGCCTGTACTTCAATGCGGTCAAGCAAATTTTGTTTGCACTTCAATTCTGCATGAACATTAGTTTCCAAGCAGTTATTTCTGTACTCAGACTGTGCTTATAACAGAGCTTACCGCAGAATTTTAGTCATCGTTGAACCGCTAATTTGAGCAGAGATTGAGTTTGTTTATAACTTATATTGAGCTGAAAGCGATATGAAAGTCGCTGAATCCCCAATATTCATCATGGCTATAGACACGAATGTTAACTGAAAATTCATTTGTGGTAAAATTAATCCAGAACAGTACATCCGGGAAAATGTCCTTTGTCATTTCCACCTTTTCCTGTCTAAGTAAACAATCGAGCTAAATAGCTACTATATACAAGTCGAAGAGGTGGCCCAAGATTAATTACAATTACTATATTACGTAACTTTGCTAGTTTTAGCTCAAGAATTGAGAGCACGAAAAAAAAAATGCCTGTCAATTCCTTCGTGTTAGGACGGAATCACCGCGGGTTCTCCGAACTACTGTTTGCGATGAATTCAACCGTCAGAAAACAGCTCAGTACTTAATTATTTATTATATTTATGTTCAATAACGAATGAGGATATAAAATTGAAGACTCTTTTCAGTGAATCAATTGCTGACGTCTTTAGCCGTAGGTGCTTTGAACAAGGGAATATTAAGGTTCTTCTTGCCTTGGTCTCCTCTTGGTTTTAATGATATCGGCTTAGCCAATAAACATCGTTTATTATCTTCCTGAAAATATATCATGTATTTCTTTCCCGTGTGAATCAGTAAGATTCTAAAATCTAGAATGTTGAGTATGCGCCTACGCCAGCCATAAATTGTAATTATTGTTCTATAATTTCTACGTTAGTCTACCATTGTTCTGCCAAAGAATTTGCCATATTTTACTTTGTCAGGAAGGTTTTAGCAGCTTCCGCAGATCATAAAGCGTTTCCTCCCCTTTCTGATCCGTCTCCGATCCAGACATTTTACATTCTGAAGAAAGAGTTCTTTATTTGTTGTAATTTTGAGGAGCCATTGAAGCTCTGTTCCCATTTTCTTGACTTTCTTCGTAAGACGGCGGTGCAGAAGTCGCATTTTCCAAACTTGATTCCTTCGCACTACTTGGTACAACTTGAGTGCTAGTTTGCAAATTTCCTATACTGTAATTTTCAATAGCTTCTTGGTATGAAGGGGGTACCATTTCTTTCCAAGACAATTCCGACGGCGTTTTTACTTCAAAGTGATGAATCGGTCCCTGCTGATCGTTAGAGCCAGCTCTCAAAGCAGTTCTATTGGCGAGGCGTTCTGCTGCGATCACAGCCTCTTCGCAAATTGTGTTTTCAATGATCTTGTCTTGGCGCGAACTCCAGATTGCGATGGAAAGTAATAACAATCCACCGACAGCTACGAGCACAGGACCAGCAATTTTACAGCTTTTTAAGGAAGCAGTGTTACCCACTAGTGTTAAAACAGAACCAGCTATGACTAAGATTAGAGGAGTTAAACGGAGCAGCCGGCTGAGTTTGTCTTTGCTGGTTAACCTATGCATCTTAAGTTTCTCTGTGATGGCCGGGTCAAAATGAAATCAGCTCGATGTAGAGAAGACTATTTGTCGTGTTCCTTTAAGAGTATATGAACAGAATGAGAAGTTTAGGGTAGCTTTTCCGGTTTTTGATGTTGTTATCGTCATCAATATACATGTATTTCAATGTATGTCGTTTTCCTTAGAGAATAAGAGCAGAATGCCAATTAAGTTTAAAGTGGCTTTTTCTTTTGTTGATGGTTTGATCGTCAATGTTGACGTCAGTCTATGGTTGATCAGTTCAATCTAGATTTCGTTCATGAGATGATCGTAGATATTGGATAGCTAATTATTTCATGGTAACTGAGATTTTCGGATAGAATCGATCACATGAAAAAGTAATGCGAAAATTTACTCATCCAATGGCGCAATCACGAAACGACTTTCTCACAAGTGGGAAAAGGATTTCATCCAATCAAAAATCAGCTGTCAAAATGAATCAGCGTTCAATTAAGCTGTTGTTTGCGCCCCTTCAATCTTCATTTACAGAAGTTTGTGGAGTTTCCACAAGTTTAATCCAGTTTTCTCGCAAACCTAGGAACAGCAGAACAAACTCAAGAACAAGACTCAAGCAAATGACCGAAAAGCTTAGGGAATTCCTCAAACAGAAGGAGGAGGCAAGAAAAGTTTTAAAGAAGGCAAATATGCCGTAAGCATTATCAACGACAAAGTGTTACCAACCAAGGAAATATATGGAAGCTCGAAGCAAACGACTGAAAAAGAGCAAGGCAAGGGAAACAAATCAAACGCAGTTGAAGTGTTAACTGATGATGAGTTTAACATTCTGTACAAAGAAAATATTTACACTACGTTTTTGAAGATTCGACAAAGTGCAGACACTCAGAGGGAGCAAAAGCGTGAGTTTAACTTGACAATTGTTCTGCCGAATGAAGGGTGAAAATTTGGTTGAAGGTGAAAATCTCAGTAACTATAAAATAAACAAATTCGAGCATGGTAAGTGCTTGGACGGTGTTTTATGCACGAGTTTTCTGATAGAAAGACAACGAGTGCGTAAATACCGTGCAAAGCACTTTCCTTAAAGTAATTTATATTTAAACATTAACAGTCGTAATCTGACTTAAAACACAGTTGTGGTTTTTATGTTGCTTCCGACACGTTAGAAGCTTTAACTATACACACCTCGTACTGTTTTGTCGTTGTCTACAGCGCGAACCACAACACACTAATGCAAAAAATTGAAAGTAGCTGCGCTCGCCCATTCATGCAAAATTTTCAAGTCGAAAGACTTTTAAAATTTCTACTGCAGTCAGTTAACGAGTTACTTGTGTCAGGAGGTCACTGACTTCGTTTCAGAGATAAAGCATGTTGAAAACTACCCTGATTTTGAAAAATTGGCGCACGTAATTCAAAATGGTCTACAGGTGGTTATAGTTAAGAATATCGAAGGTGCATGAGTCAGCAGAGGCAAACGATCTTAATCATGTTTTGTAGAAGTGGGACTGTTGCGTAAACAATTCCAAATATTACCAGTTTTTTACAAACGTAACCTTTAAAGAGGCATTTGAAACCGTCGCACACATAAACGAAGAGCTCTTAAAACTGAATTCGATGATGCATTTTGCAAAAAATGCAAAACATGCGAACTTCTAGTTGACAGATTTTCTTTTTTTTTTCGATAAACTCCGGTAGCAACTCGGTAGAGACATTAACTGAAATGATCCATGAAAATAAAAGTATAAGGGTCACCGATCGTCCAAGATCGAGATCGTTAAGTCCAAGCAAAGCTATAGCAATGGCCACCTGTCCCATCATTGTTCATTTTGTTTCTTAGCGCGCGCTGAGTAATAAATTTGTGGTTTCAGGCAGCGGGTCTTGGCAGAAATTATGCTGAACTGTTAGGAACAGGAGAAATAATCCACCCAAAGTGAGGGCGTGTTACCCACTACCGTTAAAACAGCACCAGCCAAGACAAATATACTCGGAGTCAACTTCAGCAGCCGGTAGATCAAGATATGCATATTTGTAGATCTGTGATTATTTTGTTGGCCAGTAGATTGATTAAAATTGTTCTCGATGCATTGAGTCGTCATGATATCGAAAGACTGACGTTTTTCTTTTGATTTCGTGAAGTCAGCTTCAAGATAAAAAGTTCCGGTGTGGATAGCGAACCTTGGCAACTATTTTTGATTGTTAAATCCGTCATTGATAAAAATTAAAATTGGCAAACTCGTGTCGGCAAACTCAAGTTGATGTGTGTGAACGGCGCGAAAACAGTCGGCAGACACGTTGGCAAACTGTTGGCGACAAAATAGTACTTGCCTCTATTCTCGCCAACTATTTCACCAACTTTTTCTTGTTAGTAAAATGGTATCTGACGTGTGAAGGGTTGGCCAACATGTGTTGGTGATTGCCAACCAATCAAAACGAGCTCTATTTACGTGATTTATTTGCGTGGCACTTCACAAAATGGAGGACGCGAGTCAACACTTTTTAAATTTATCGAAGAGGTTCACAATTGTCCGGCTGTTAGGGACGTTCCATCTATAGCCTACAAAGATATTGCTGAGAAGATCTTTACAAATATCACTAACAGACAGTCTTTGAATATTTAGGTTCCATAGTCTTGAGAAAGGAAAATAAAAGATTCATAGATAGACTTTATTTTCTAGAACAAGTAACGAATATTTTTTTATGAATCATTGCATTGACGGCCTCATTGCATGCAAGTCATTTGGAACGATTTCATGTAGTTTATTTACGTTATTTACGTAATAGTTATATATTTGTTTCCCATCAGGTATTTCATCAGCCGGTTCAAAAACAGGATAATATTATATTAATTGCTCTGCAGAAAAAAAAAAAAATTAATTGCTCTGCAGAGTCAGTTACTTAAAATAAAACACAATTTTAAGAACTCAGTCCATAATTATAGCAGTCTTCCGCTCTGTTAGTATTGTTAATGTTTTTGTTTTAGCATGAGAGCTTTAACATGAGGTTAACGAGCGATGCACGATTTGAGAACAATGAAATACGGCTGAGCTGAAACAAAGTGCCTTCAAATATATATTTTTTCAAATTCTACAATGATAGAAAATTGTAACATTTTTCGTTTAGGGCAGTAACATTAGTAATTCTACCGAACGATATCTGAAGTGATAATATCATTTTTCCACTATCGGCTTTGACTGACTTGAATTTCCTAACAATATTTTCCCTAGAGCCTGTACTTATGCGGTCAAGCAAATTTTGTTTGCACTTCAATTCTGCATGAACATTAGTTTCCAAGCAGTTATTTCTGTACTCAGACTGTGCTTATAACAGAGCTTACCGCAGAATTTTAGTCATCGTTGAGCCGCTAATTTGAGCAGAGATTGAGTTTGTTTATAACATATTGAGCTGAAAGCGATATGAAAGTCGCTGAATCCCCAATATTCATCATGGCTATAGACACGAATGTTAACTGAAAATTCATTTGTGGTAAAATTAATCCAGAACAGTACATCCGGGAAAATGTCCTTTGTCATTTCCACCTTTTCCTGTCTAAGTAAACAATCGAGCTAAATAGCTACTATATACAAGTCGAAGAGGTGGCCCAAGATTAATTACAATTACCATATGTAACTTTGCTAGTTTTAGCTCAAGAATTGAGAGCACGAAAAAAAAAAAGAAGCCTGTCAATTCTTTCGTGTTAGGACGGAATCACCGCGGGTTCTCCGAACTACTGTTTGCGATGAAATTCAACCGTCAGAAAACAGCTCAGTACTTAATTATTTATTATATTTACTGTATGTTCAATAACGAATGAGGATATAAAATTGAAGACTCTTTTTAGTGAATCAATTGCTGACGTCTTCAGGCGTAGGTGCTTTGAACAAGGGAATATTAAAGTTCTTCTTGCCTTGGTCTCCTCTTGGTTTTGATGATGTCGGCTTACCCTGCAAACATCGTTTATTATCTTCCTGAAAATATTTTTTCCCGTGTGAATCGGTTAGATTCTAAAATCTAGGATGCAGAGTATGCGGCTACGCCAGCCATAAATTGTAATTATTGTTCTATAATTTCTCAGTTATAACCAATTCCCGAGTCTACCATTGTTCTGCCAAGGAATTTGCTATATCACTGTCACTTTGTCAGGAAGGTTATAGATAAGGTAAGGGTTAGGGTTAGGGAGCTTGTTTTCTTAATTATTGTAAATAGTTCAGTTCTAAAAAGTCTTTGATAGGATGAATCTATTTAAGTTTATCGTATTAAAGTATGTTTATCGTAAAATTTGTGCTGTGGATGTTTCGGTTGGACGTTTACAACAATTTCTGAAACCGTGCTTTTTCAGAGTGGGACCTATAATGCTTTGAAACGTTCTGGGCCATCAGTATATAATAAATGACATATAGCAAATTTAACTATTTTCTGACCCCATAGTTGACGTCATATTGTATTGTATAGTTGATGTCATATTTTACTTTCAACATTTCCATTACCATTTTCTGATTATAAGCTACATCCAACATTGCCCTCTCCATAAGCAGCGATGCGTAAGATCATACTGTGACGGAAATCTTTTCTACAATAACTTCGAAAATGAAGAATGTTTTTTCTTTTACTTGAGCTACGTCTATCTCATTCTAATTTAAATTTGCAAAATTTTCCAGCTTGTACTCAGCTAGTGAAGTGTCTAAAGTTCCATACGTAAAACTGTCTCTCTTGCTTCACAATGTGAGCAAAATTCGTTTCAATCACTGCACACAGAAAACAACTCAAAATTAGAACGGCCGCTAGCAATGATAAATTTATCCGTGAGAGAAACCACATGAGGTCCATGCTGGTCGTTGGCGGTGGCGCCACTAGAGGTTTGAGAATTTGATGATGTCTTAACTATGGTCTGAAAGAAACCGTGTAAACCATAAAATCACGTGGCGAGTTCTAAACGGTTCGTAAATGTCCCCAGTCTATAATTAACCGAGATTTTAAGAGCTGCATGTTCAATATTGTTAATTGATATGCTCCATTATTTTGGTTGTACTTTGCTTATCAATTCGTTCCCCAGTCAAATATCAGATTCTCTGGGTTGTTTTCTATTTTTTCTTTGTTCATAAACGTTCTCACAGCTTTAAACTATAGTTTGAATTTAAAAGAATGATCCAAGGACAGTTCAGTTTCGATTTTGGTAAATGATAACTTGCAACTTAAACTTCATTTTTGACGATATAAGCGGTAATGTTTACGTATTTTCTTTAACGTGTATGCCTTCTTTAATTCAACAAAGTCAACAAAATACTGAAATCAGTTGTCGGAATGCCCGTGTTCTTTTAAATCATACTAGCTCAAGCCAGAAAATTGAAGTGCTTTCGATCCAATTAGTATTTTATACACCAACTTTCGTGGTTGAATGCGTGTGAAAAGCCTCGAAGAAATTGAGAAAGTGGAAAGTCACGTGGAGCGTCATTAAAGTTTAAACTGCATTGTCATCTAGTTTAATGAGGGTCGTACACTGACGGTTCACAAAAGGAAAAAATATAGGGTCACGAATCACGGATATAAATATTTCGTTTTCCCGAATCACGAAAATAACCAAGTAAGATGCTTCTTTTAATAACCTGTCCTTATTCAAGAAGCGGTGTTTCAAAAAAACGCGCAAAATGGGGAGCCATGCAGTGTATGGCTAAGTCAAGGCTCCATATTGCAAATCGCACACCTAAGTCACTCTGCATAGAGGACTCTAACCATTCGGAGAGCTTGCGTCTCAAAATTCATGTAGAATTGAGTCGTAAAATCACGAATATCGGTTAATAATTCAGGTTCTTCAAGGTCACGCAAAATCTTCAGTTCACGTGTCACGAGGAATAATTTTCTAAATTCACGTTTCACGGTAAATAAAATAGCTAATCACGTATGACAAGAATACCCCTGTACGCCCCTCTTTAATTTTAACGATGGTGTAATTTAGTGCACAAACAGCGGGGATCATCATAGCCAGGGCATCATAGTTCACTGAATCTGCGGCAAATGGATTTCAGTTTGCAAGCCAGTAATTCCAAAAAGGACGAACCTATGGACAGAACCAAATAAACCTGCTAAATTGTCGACAAGCAAAAACAAAGAATTTGAAACTTTTTAGTAATTGTATTTTTTGCTACTTAGTGACGTTCGCAGAAACAGTTAAGTAAAGCTATAAACTCTGAGCCATCCAGTTCAGTCTAGAATGCACGCACGCTATCCGGACAAACTGTAAACAAAAAGCGACAATGATGTTCGTTTCTTAGAAACCCGTTGATACCAGCGGAAGTTCAATCTGTATAGGAGGGATATATGTTTGACCTGTTTATTTGTAGCGGTTTCTGTCCCGGCGACTAGAAAGTAACAGCAGGTGTTTCAATTCAACGCAAAATAACATGTTTGACGCAGGTTTGCTGTAGAATTACGTCGGTCTTTGAGGAATACTCAAGCCGTCTGTGCCTCTACTGAGCTCGTACACAAACAAACGGGGATAAGCTCTTGTAGTCTAATCTCTGAGTTAATAGGTTGACTGAGTTTCAAAACATCATGATCGCAGTCGGCTCATTTCAAAATTTAATAGAGAAATTGTTCCACTCAAACGGTTACCCACCAAATTCGTCAGTTGTATTTTAGTTCTATCATTGTCTTGTCACAAAAGCTTACAAAGTTTCAAAGTTCGTATTGGAATTACGGAAAAAACAATATGCTAAAATCTGACTTTGGCCGTTGATGTGACATCAGCGACAAGATCTGTCCTCAGGCTAAACTTGACGTCACGAGAAGGTACTTGTTTGAATTTTGTGCTTCATCATTTTGGGGTAGGTTGATAAAAACAAAGTGTGAAATACTGACTAATATCAGTCATCCAACGAAAAAACAAGGTGTGTGGAGGTGTGTGGAGGTGTGTGGAGTTTATAGCTCGCTTCTTCCCGAAAGCAACATCGAAACCATAAAGGCGTTTGAGTATAAAACTGTTCATGTATAATTCAGACCAAGCTATCTATTAAATATCTATGATCATTTGTTATGCATGAACGCTAGAAGGAACTAATCATATACTGACGTCAGCATTAACTTTCAAAGCATCAACAAAAGGAAAAACTTGTCTAAACTTCATTGACATTCTGTTCTTATTCTCTCCAAGGAACACGGCAAATAATCTCCTCTCTGACATCTCCGAGCAACTTCATTTTAACTCGGAGAGCGAGCAACCAAAGATGCACAGGTTAACCAGCAAAGACAAACTCAGCCGACTGCTCCGCTTAACTCCTCTTATGTTAGTCATAGCTGGTTCTGTTTTAATAGTAGTGGGTAACACTGCTTCCTTAAAAAGCTGTAAAATTGCTGGCCCTGTTCTCGTAGCTGTGGGCGGATTGTTACTACTTTTCATCGCCATCTGGAGTTCACGTCAAGAGAAGCTCGTTGAGAACACAATTTGTGAAGAGGCTGTGATCGCAGCAGAACACTTCGCCAATAGAACTGCTTTGAGCGCTGGCTCTAACGATCAGCTGGGACCGATTCATCACTTCGAAGTAAGCGGACCAAAGTCGGAATCGTCTTGGAAAGAAATGGCACCTCCTTCATACGAAGAAAGCAGTTGACAATAATAACAGTATAGGAAATTCGCAAGCTAGCAGCCAAGTTGTACCATGTGATGTAAAGGAATCGAATTTGGACAATACGACTTTTGCACCACCGTCCTTACGAAGAAAGACATGAAAATGCGAAGACAGCTTCATAATTCTCCTTAATGGTTCTTAAATATAAATTTAATGAAAATAACGACTGAACTACTGCTTGGATTGTGAAAAACGTCTGGGCCAGGGCTAAAAAGGAGAGAAAGCGTTCTATGAATTGCGGAAGTCAGGAAGTATTGGGCTTTGTTTATATCACAGAAATTCCGACAACCTTGCTGAAAAAGTAAATTTCAAGAAACCCCTTGGCAGAACACTGGCAGACTCAGGAATTGGTTATGATGGAGAAATTATAGAACTCTGGGATTTCTTTTTGTTGCAGGCTGAATAAGTTTAAGGTGCGTGTAGCCGCATACTGTACATCCTAGATTATAGAATCTAACTGATTCACACGGAAAGAAATTCACAAGAAAGTAATAAACGATGTATGTCGTCTGGCCAAGGCAATATCACTTTTTTTAACAGCACGTACGCTCGTTCACACTGATCGGTTTATAAAGGCAGTATTTAAATTTATATCTACATTCTGTGTCAAACATAGAATATAGTAAATTGTAATCAGTATTGACTTTTGTTGAATTGAATTCGTCCTAAAAATTGTTAAACGTACGCGGAATTTAGTTATGATACGGAAGAACAGAATTTGGACGGTAATCACGCCGCAGGGAAATTTTATTTCCCGTTTTAATTCTAGCACGAGACAAATTTAGTGAAGTTACGTATGCAACGACAGCGCAGTCCGATTGTTTCCATTGAGGTTATTAGACGGGAACTTTTTGTCCTTATTCATCATTACTAATATAGAAGGCTTATAGCTAAGAATTGAGTTGTTTTCACTGACAGCTCAGTGAGTTCTGAATTCGGCAAAAGTTACTGATTAGAAAGTTAAGACTGAGATGAATTCAGAATTTGCTGAAAATGTAATTGACAAGCACAGAAACTAGCGCCAGACGCTCCATGCCATGTAGCTGCCATAAAATATAATAAATAGATTTGAATCAGTATTGACTTATCTTGATCGTGAATT
Organism: Platygyra sinensis; assembly: GCA_019787425.1. Taxonomy (NCBI): domain Eukaryota; kingdom Metazoa; phylum Cnidaria; class Anthozoa; order Scleractinia; family Merulinidae; genus Platygyra; species Platygyra sinensis. The sequence goes on along the minus strand of JAHPZR010020491.1, from coordinate 11,186 downwards.
ATGACATGGAAGAACAGAAATTTCGTTGGTTATTAAACGCTTCAGGGGAATTTGAAAGTTCTCTATTTCCTTGATATTCAGTCATAATATATGTGCTCAACTTTCCATGTAATCATGTGTTCAGCTAGTTAGTAGAAATTAACAAGTTGGGCTGCTATCGTTGCCATACGTATATATCTTTGCTAAATTTGGAAGCAAGAATTAAAAATGCAAATAAAATTGCTGCATTTTTATACCTTAATGGAAACAATCGGACGTGCGCTGTCGTTGCATACGTAACTTCACTAAATTTGTCTCGTGCTAGAATTAAAACGGGAAATAAAATTTCCCTGCGGCGTGATTACCGTCCAAATTCTGTTCTTCCGTATCATAACTAAATTCCGCGTACGTTTAACAATTTTTGGGACGAATTCAATTCAACAAAAGTCAATACTGATTACAATTTACTATATTCTATGTTTGACACAGAATGTAGATATAAATTTAAATACTGCCTTTATAAACCGATCAGTGTGAACGAGCGTACGTGCTGTTAAAAAGTGATATTGCCTTGGCCAGACGACATACATCGTTTATTACTTTCTTGTGAATTTCTTTCCGTGTGAATCAGTTAGATTCTATAATCTAGGATGTACAGTATGCGGCTACACGCACCTTAAACTTATTCAGCCTGCAACAAAAAGAAATCCCAGAGTTCTATAATTTCTCCATCATAACCAATTCCTGAGTCTGCCAGTGTTCTGCCAAGGGGTTTCTTGAAATTTACTTTTTCAGCAAGGTTGTCGGAATTTCTTGTGATATAAACAAAGCCCAATACTTCCTGACTTCCGCAATTCATAGAACGCTTTCTCTCCTTTTTAGCCCTGGCCCAGACGTTTTTCACATCCAAGCAGTAGTTCAGTCGTTATTTTCATTAAATTTATATTTAAGAACCATTAAGGAGAATTATGAAGCTGTCTTCGCATTTTCATGTCTTTCTTCGTAAGACGGTGGTGCAAAAGTCGTATTGTCCAAATTCGATTCCTTTACATCACATGGTACAACTTGGCTGCTAGCTTGCGAATTTCCTATACTGTTATTATTGTCAACTGCTTCTTCGTATGAAGGAGGTGCCATTTCTTTCCAAGACGATTCCGACTTTGGTCCGCTTACTTCGAAGTGATGAATCGGTCCCAGCTGATCGTTAGAGCCAGCGCTCAAAGCAGTTCTATTGGCGAAGTGTTCTGCTGCGATCACAGCCTCTTCACAAATTGTGTTCTCAACGAGCTTCTCTTGACGTGAACTCCAGATGGCGATGAAAAGTAGTAACAATCCGCCCACAGCTACGAGAACAGGGCCAGCAATTTTACAGCTTTTTAAGGAAGCAGTGTTACCCACTACTATTAAAACAGAACCAGCTATGACTAACATAAGAGGAGTTAAGCGGAGCAGTCGGCTGAGTTTGTCTTTGCTGGTTAACCTGTGCATCTTTGGTTGCTCGCTCTCCGAGTTAAAATGAAGTTGCTCGGAGATGTCAGAGAGGAGATTATTTGCCGTGTTCCTTGGAGAGAATAAGAACAGAATGTCAATGAAGTTTAGACAAGTTTTTCCTTTTGTTGATGCTTTGAAAGTTAATGCTGACGTCAGTATATGATTAGTTCCTTCTAGCGTTCATGCATAACAAATGATCATAGATATTTAATAGATAGCTTGGTCTGAATTATACATGAACAGTTTTATACTCAAACGCCTTTATGGTTTCGATGTTGCTTTCGGGAAGAAGCGAGCTATAAACTCCACACACCTCCACACACCTCCACACACCTTGTTTTTTCGTTGGATGACTGATATTAGTCAGTATTTCACACTTTGTTTTTATCAACCTACCCCAAAATGATGAAGCACAAAATTCAAACAAGTACCTTCTCGTGACGTCAAGTTTAGCCTGAGGACAGATCTTGTCGCTGATGTCACATCAACGGCCAAAGTCAGATTTTAGCATATTGTTTTTTCCGTAATTCCAATACGAACTTTGAAACTTTGTAAGCTTTTGTGACAAGACAATGATAGAACTAAAATACAACTGACGAATTTGGTGGGTAACCGTTTGAGTGGAACAATTTCTCTATTAAATTTTGAAATGAGCCGACTGCGATCATGATGTTTTGAAACTCAGTCAACCTATTAACTCAGAGATTAGACTACAAGAGCTTATCCCCGTTTGTTTGTGTACGAGCTCAGTAGAGGCACAGACGGCTTGAGTATTCCTCAAAGACCGACGTAATTCTACAGCAAACCTGCGTCAAACATGTTATTTTGCGTTGAATTGAAACACCTGCTGTTACTTTCTAGTCGCCGGGACAGAAACCGCTACAAATAAACAGGTCAAACATATATCCCTCCTATACAGATTGAACTTCCGCTGGTATCAACGGGTTTCTAAGAAACGAACATCATTGTCGCTTTTTGTTTACAGTTTGTCCGGATAGCGTGCGTGCATTCTAGACTGAACTGGATGGCTCAGAGTTTATAGCTTTACTTAACTGTTTCTGCGAACGTCACTAAGTAGCAAAAAATACAATTACTAAAAAGTTTCAAATTCTTTGTTTTTGCTTGTCGACAATTTAGCAGGTTTATTTGGTTCTGTCCATAGGTTCGTCCTTTTTGGAATTACTGGCTTGCAAACTGAAATCCATTTGCCGCAGATTCAGTGAACTATGATGCCCTGGCTATGATGATCCCCGCTGTTTGTGCACTAAATTACACCATCGTTAAAATTAAAGAGGGGCGTACAGGGGTATTCTTGTCATACGTGATTAGCTATTTTATTTACCGTGAAACGTGAATTTAGAAAATTATTCCTCGTGACACGTGAACTGAAGATTTTGCGTGACCTTGAAGAACCTGAATTATTAACCGATATTCGTGATTTTACGACTCAATTCTACATGAATTTTGAGACGCAAGCTCTCCGAATGGTTAGAGTCCTCTATGCAGAGTGACTTAGGTGTGCGATTTGCAATATGGAGCCTTGACTTAGCCATACACTGCATGGCTCCCCATTTTGCGCGTTTTTTTGAAACACCGCTTCTTGAATAAGGACAGGTTATTAAAAGAAGCATCTTACTTGGTTATTTTCGTGATTCGGGAAAACGAAATATTTATATCCGTGATTCGTGACCCTATATTTTTTCCTTTTGTGAACCGTCAGTGTACGACCCTCATTAAACTAGATGACAATGCAGTTTAAACTTTAATGACGCTCCACGTGACTTTCCACTTTCTCAATTTCTTCGAGGCTTTTCACACGCATTCAACCACGAAAGTTGGTGTATAAAATACTAATTGGATCGAAAGCACTTCAATTTTCTGGCTTGAGCTAGTATGATTTAAAAGAACACGGGCATTCCGACAACTGATTTCAGTATTTTGTTGACTTTGTTGAATTAAAGAAGGCATACACGTTAAAGAAAATACGTAAACATTACCGCTTATATCGTCAAAAATGAAGTTTAAGTTGCAAGTTATCATTTACCAAAATCGAAACTGAACTGTCCTTGGATCATTCTTTTAAATTCAAACTATAGTTTAAAGCTGTGAGAACGTTTATGAACAAAGAAAAAATAGAAAACAACCCAGAGAATCTGATATTTGACTGGGGAACGAATTGATAAGCAAAGTACAACCAAAATAATGGAGCATATCAATTAACAATATTGAACATGCAGCTCTTAAAATCTCGGTTAATTATAGACTGGGGACATTTACGAACCGTTTAGAACTCGCCACGTGATTTTATGGTTTACACGGTTTCTTTCAGACCATAGTTAAGACATCATCAAATTCTCAAACCTCTAGTGGCGCCACCGCCAACGACCAGCATGGACCTCATGTGGTTTCTCTCACGGATAAATTTATCATTGCTAGCGGCCGTTCTAATTTTGAGTTGTTTTCTGTGTGCAGTGATTGAAACGAATTTTGCTCACATTGTGAAGCAAGAGAGACAGTTTTACGTATGGAACTTTAGACACTTCACTAGCTGAGTACAAGCTGGAAAATTTTGCAAATTTAAATTAGAATGAGATAGACGTAGCTCAAGTAAAAGAAAAAACATTCTTCATTTTCGAAGTTATTGTAGAAAAGATTTCCGTCACAGTATGATCTTACGCATCGCTGCTTATGGAGAGGGCAATGTTGGATGTAGCTTATAATCAGAAAATGGTAATGGAAATGTTGAAAGTAAAATATGACATCAACTATACAATACAATATGACGTCAACTATGGGGTCAGAAAATAGTTAAATTTGCTATATGTCATTTATTATATACTGATGGCCCAGAACGTTTCAAAGCATTATAGGTCCCACTCTGAAAAAGCACGGTTTCAGAAATTGTTGTAAACGTCCAACCGAAACATCCACAGCACAAATTTTACGATAAACATACTTTAATACGATAAACTTAAATAGATTCATCCTATCAAAGACTTTTTAGAACTGAACTATTTACAATAATTAAGAAAACAAGCTCCCTAACCCTAACCCTTACCTTATCTATAACCTTCCTGACAAAGTGACAGTGATATAGCAAATTCCTTGGCAGAACAATGGTAGACTCGGGAATTGGTTATAACTGAGAAATTATAGAACAATAATTACAATTTATGGCTGGCGTAGCCGCATACTCTGCATCCTAGATTTTAGAATCTAACCGATTCACACGGGAAAAAATATTTTCAGGAAGATAATAAACGATGTTTGCAGGGTAAGCCGACATCATCAAAACCAAGAGGAGACCAAGGCAAGAAGAACTTTAATATTCCCTTGTTCAAAGCACCTACGCCTGAAGACGTCAGCAATTGATTCACTAAAAAGAGTCTTCAATTTTATATCCTCATTCGTTATTGAACATACAGTAAATATAATAAATAATTAAGTACTGAGCTGTTTTCTGACGGTTGAATTTCATCGCAAACAGTAGTTCGGAGAACCCGCGGTGATTCCGTCCTAACACGAAAGAATTGACAGGCTTCTTTTTTTTTTCGTGCTCTCAATTCTTGAGCTAAAACTAGCAAAGTTACATATGGTAATTGTAATTAATCTTGGGCCACCTCTTCGACTTGTATATAGTAGCTATTTAGCTCGATTGTTTACTTAGACAGGAAAAGGTGGAAATGACAAAGGACATTTTCCCGGATGTACTGTTCTGGATTAATTTTACCACAAATGAATTTTCAGTTAACATTCGTGTCTATAGCCATGATGAATATTGGGGATTCAGCGACTTTCATATCGCTTTCAGCTCAATATGTTATAAACAAACTCAATCTCTGCTCAAATTAGCGGCTCAACGATGACTAAAATTCTGCGGTAAGCTCTGTTATAAGCACAGTCTGAGTACAGAAATAACTGCTTGGAAACTAATGTTCATGCAGAATTGAAGTGCAAACAAAATTTGCTTGACCGCATAAGTACAGGCTCTAGGGAAAATATTGTTAGGAAATTCAAGTCAGTCAAAGCCGATAGTGGAAAAATGATATTATCACTTCAGATATCGTTCGGTAGAATTACTAATGTTACTGCCCTAAACGAAAAATGTTACAATTTTCTATCATTGTAGAATTTGAAAAAATATATATTTGAAGGCACTTTGTTTCAGCTCAGCCGTATTTCATTGTTCTCAAATCGTGCATCGCTCGTTAACCTCATGTTAAAGCTCTCATGCTAAAACAAAAACATTAACAATACTAACAGAGCGGAAGACTGCTATAATTATGGACTGAGTTCTTAAAATTGTGTTTTATTTTAAGTAACTGACTCTGCAGAGCAATTAATTTTTTTTTTTTTCTGCAGAGCAATTAATATAATATTATCCTGTTTTTGAACCGGCTGATGAAATACCTGATGGGAAACAAATATATAACTATTACGTAAATAACGTAAATAAACTACATGAAATCGTTCCAAATGACTTGCATGCAATGAGGCCGTCAATGCAATGATTCATAAAAAAATATTCGTTACTTGTTCTAGAAAATAAAGTCTATCTATGAATCTTTTATTTTCCTTTCTCAAGACTATGGAACCTAAATATTCAAAGACTGTCTGTTAGTGATATTTGTAAAGATCTTCTCAGCAATATCTTTGTAGGCTATAGATGGAACGTCCCTAACAGCCGGACAATTGTGAACCTCTTCGATAAATTTAAAAAGTGTTGACTCGCGTCCTCCATTTTGTGAAGTGCCACGCAAATAAATCACGTAAATAGAGCTCGTTTTGATTGGTTGGCAATCACCAACACATGTTGGCCAACCCTTCACACGTCAGATACCATTTTACTAACAAGAAAAAGTTGGTGAAATAGTTGGCGAGAATAGAGGCAAGTACTATTTTGTCGCCAACAGTTTGCCAACGTGTCTGCCGACTGTTTTCGCGCCGTTCACACACATCAACTTGAGTTTGCCGACACGAGTTTGCCAATTTTAATTTTTATCAATGACGGATTTAACAATCAAAAATAGTTGCCAAGGTTCGCTATCCACACCGGAACTTTTTATCTTGAAGCTGACTTCACGAAATCAAAAGAAAAACGTCAGTCTTTCGATATCATGACGACTCAATGCATCGAGAACAATTTTAATCAATCTACTGGCCAACAAAATAATCACAGATCTACAAATATGCATATCTTGATCTACCGGCTGCTGAAGTTGACTCCGAGTATATTTGTCTTGGCTGGTGCTGTTTTAACGGTAGTGGGTAACACGCCCTCACTTTGGGTGGATTATTTCTCCTGTTCCTAACAGTTCAGCATAATTTCTGCCAAGACCCGCTGCCTGAAACCACAAATTTATTACTCAGCGCGCGCTAAGAAACAAAATGAACAATGATGGGACAGGTGGCCATTGCTATAGCTTTGCTTGGACTTAACGATCTCGATCTTGGACGATCGGTGACCCTTATACTTTTATTTTCATGGATCATTTCAGTTAATGTCTCTACCGAGTTGCTACCGGAGTTTATCGAAAAAAAAAAGAAAATCTGTCAACTAGAAGTTCGCATGTTTTGCATTTTTTGCAAAATGCATCATCGAATTCAGTTTTAAGAGCTCTTCGTTTATGTGTGCGACGGTTTCAAATGCCTCTTTAAAGGTTACGTTTGTAAAAAACTGGTAATATTTGGAATTGTTTACGCAACAGTCCCACTTCTACAAAACATGATTAAGATCGTTTGCCTCTGCTGACTCATGCACCTTCGATATTCTTAACTATAACCACCTGTAGACCATTTTGAATTACGTGCGCCAATTTTTCAAAATCAGGGTAGTTTTCAACATGCTTTATCTCTGAAACGAAGTCAGTGACCTCCTGACACAAGTAACTCGTTAACTGACTGCAGTAGAAATTTTAAAAGTCTTTCGACTTGAAAATTTTGCATGAATGGGCGAGCGCAGCTACTTTCAATTTTTTGCATTAGTGTGTTGTGGTTCGCGCTGTAGACAACGACAAAACAGTACGAGGTGTGTATAGTTAAAGCTTCTAACGTGTCGGAAGCAACATAAAAACCACAACTGTGTTTTAAGTCAGATTACGACTGTTAATGTTTAAATATAAATTACTTTAAGGAAAGTGCTTTGCACGGTATTTACGCACTCGTTGTCTTTCTATCAGAAAACTCGTGCATAAAACACCGTCCAAGCACTTACCATGCTCGAATTTGTTTATTTTATAGTTACTGAGATTTTCACCTTCAACCAAATTTTCACCCTTCATTCGGCAGAACAATTGTCAAGTTAAAACTCACGCTTTTGCTCCCTCTGAGTGTCTGCACTTTGTCGAATCTTCAAAAACGTAGTGTAAATATTTTCTTTGTACAGAATGTTAAACTCATCATCAGTTAACACTTCAACTGCGTTTGATTTGTTTCCCTTGCCTTGCTCTTTTTCAGTCGTTTGCTTCGAGCTTCCATATATTTCCTTGGTTGGTAACACTTTGTCGTTGATAATGCTTACGGCATATTTGCCTTCTTTAAAACTTTTCTTGCCTCCTCCTTCTGTTTGAGGAATTCCCTAAGCTTTTCGGTCATTTGCTTGAGTCTTGTTCTTGAGTTTGTTCTGCTGTTCCTAGGTTTGCGAGAAAACTGGATTAAACTTGTGGAAACTCCACAAACTTCTGTAAATGAAGATTGAAGGGGCGCAAACAACAGCTTAATTGAACGCTGATTCATTTTGACAGCTGATTTTTGATTGGATGAAATCCTTTTCCCACTTGTGAGAAAGTCGTTTCGTGATTGCGCCATTGGATGAGTAAATTTTCGCATTACTTTTTCATGTGATCGATTCTATCCGAAAATCTCAGTTACCATGAAATAATTAGCTATCCAATATCTACGATCATCTCATGAACGAAATCTAGATTGAACTGATCAACCATAGACTGACGTCAACATTGACGATCAAACCATCAACAAAAGAAAAAGCCACTTTAAACTTAATTGGCATTCTGCTCTTATTCTCTAAGGAAAACGACATACATTGAAATACATGTATATTGATGACGATAACAACATCAAAAACCGGAAAAGCTACCCTAAACTTCTCATTCTGTTCATATACTCTTAAAGGAACACGACAAATAGTCTTCTCTACATCGAGCTGATTTCATTTTGACCCGGCCATCACAGAGAAACTTAAGATGCATAGGTTAACCAGCAAAGACAAACTCAGCCGGCTGCTCCGTTTAACTCCTCTAATCTTAGTCATAGCTGGTTCTGTTTTAACACTAGTGGGTAACACTGCTTCCTTAAAAAGCTGTAAAATTGCTGGTCCTGTGCTCGTAGCTGTCGGTGGATTGTTATTACTTTCCATCGCAATCTGGAGTTCGCGCCAAGACAAGATCATTGAAAACACAATTTGCGAAGAGGCTGTGATCGCAGCAGAACGCCTCGCCAATAGAACTGCTTTGAGAGCTGGCTCTAACGATCAGCAGGGACCGATTCATCACTTTGAAGTAAAAACGCCGTCGGAATTGTCTTGGAAAGAAATGGTACCCCCTTCATACCAAGAAGCTATTGAAAATTACAGTATAGGAAATTTGCAAACTAGCACTCAAGTTGTACCAAGTAGTGCGAAGGAATCAAGTTTGGAAAATGCGACTTCTGCACCGCCGTCTTACGAAGAAAGTCAAGAAAATGGGAACAGAGCTTCAATGGCTCCTCAAAATTACAACAAATAAAGAACTCTTTCTTCAGAATGTAAAATGTCTGGATCGGAGACGGATCAGAAAGGGGAGGAAACGCTTTATGATCTGCGGAAGCTGCTAAAACCTTCCTGACAAAGTAAAATATGGCAAATTCTTTGGCAGAACAATGGTAGACTAACGTAGAAATTATAGAACAATAATTACAATTTATGGCTGGCGTAGGCGCATACTCAACATTCTAGATTTTAGAATCTTACTGATTCACACGGGAAAGAAATACATGATATATTTTCAGGAAGATAATAAACGATGTTTATTGGCTAAGCCGATATCATTAAAACCAAGAGGAGACCAAGGCAAGAAGAACCTTAATATTCCCTTGTTCAAAGCACCTACGGCTAAAGACGTCAGCAATTGATTCACTGAAAAGAGTCTTCAATTTTATATCCTCATTCGTTATTGAACATAAATATAATAAATAATTAAGTACTGAGCTGTTTTCTGACGGTTGAATTCATCGCAAACAGTAGTTCGGAGAACCCGCGGTGATTCCGTCCTAACACGAAGGAATTGACAGGCATTTTTTTTTTCGTGCTCTCAATTCTTGAGCTAAAACTAGCAAAGTTACGTAATATAGTAATTGTAATTAATCTTGGGCCACCTCTTCGACTTGTATATAGTAGCTATTTAGCTCGATTGTTTACTTAGACAGGAAAAGGTGGAAATGACAAAGGACATTTTCCCGGATGTACTGTTCTGGATTAATTTTACCACAAATGAATTTTCAGTTAACATTCGTGTCTATAGCCATGATGAATATTGGGGATTCAGCGACTTTCATATCGCTTTCAGCTCAATATAAGTTATAAACAAACTCAATCTCTGCTCAAATTAGCGGTTCAACGATGACTAAAATTCTGCGGTAAGCTCTGTTATAAGCACAGTCTGAGTACAGAAATAACTGCTTGGAAACTAATGTTCATGCAGAATTGAAGTGCAAACAAAATTTGCTTGACCGCATTGAAGTACAGGCTCTAGGGAAAATATTGTTAGGAAATTCAAGTCAGTCAAAGCCGATAGCGGAAAAATAGCGATATAATCATTTCAGATATGGTTCGGTAGAACTACTAATGTTAATGTCCTAAACGAAAAATGTTACAATTTTCTATCATTGTAGAATTTGAACAAAAAAATATATTTGAAGGCACTTTGTTTCCGCTCAGCCGTATTTTATTGTTCTCAAGTCGTGCATCGCTCGTTAACCTCATGTTAAAGCTCTCATGCTAAAACAAAAACATTAACAATACTAACAGAGCAGAAGACTGTAATGATTATGGACTAGCTGAGTTCTTAAAATTGTGTTCTATTTATAGTAACTGACGCTGCAGAGCAATTAATATAATATTATACTGTTTTTGAACCGTCTGATGAAATACCTGATGGGAAACAACTATATAACTATTACGTAAAGAACGTAAATAAACTACATAAAATCGTTCTAATGACTTTTAGTAAAATCCAACTAGTGGTCTATTATTACTGCTGCGTTCTGATTGGTTGAGCTACTAGTAGGCTATTTGTTATAGCCCACTAGTAGCGAAAAGCACCGGCTTTGAAAACCAAAACAATAGCTTTAACTAGCGAAAGATGTTTTGTCCCGATATTTTTTTGACCAATTAGTTGAATTTTACTAAAACAATTATTCCTCTCGCCCTCATGGGCTCTGAGTCAATAGCCCATTCGGCCCTCGGCCTCATGGGCTATTGACTCATAGCCCATTCGGGCTCGAGGAATAATTGTTAAGTATGCAATGAGGCCGTCAATGCAATGATTCATAAAAAAAAAAATATTCGTTACTTGTTCTGTAAAATAAAGTCTATCTATGAATCTTTTCTTTTCCTTTCTCAGGACTATGGGACCTAAATATTCAAAGACTGTCTGTCAATGATATTTGGAAAGATTCGCTCATCAGTATATGATATAAATGACTAATGACAAATTGAACTA
>JAHPZR010020489.1:12500-15504 GCA_019787425.1 Platygyra sinensis | reverse complement strand
CACAGGTCTACAAATATGCATATCTACCGGCTCCTGAAGTTGACTCCGATTATATTTGTCCTGGCTGGTGCTGTTCTAACGGTAGTTGGTAACACGCCTTCACTTAAGGGCTGCAAGATTGCTCAGTGGCCCTGTTCTTATAACTTTGGGTGGATTATTTCTCCTGTTCCTAACAGTTTGGCATAATTTCTGCCAAGACCCGCTGCCTGAAACCACAAATTTTATTACTTAGCGCGCGCTAAGAAATAAAATGAACAATGATGGGACAGGTGGCCATTGCTATAGCTTTACTTGGACTTAACGATCTCGATCTTGGACGTTCGGTGACCCTTATACTTTTATTTTCATGGATCATTTCAGTTAATGTCTCTACCGAGTTGCTACCGGAGTTTATCGAAAAAATAAAGAAAATCTGTCAACTAGAAAGTGGCATGTTTTGCATTTTTGGCAAAATGCATCATCGAATTAGGTTTTAAGAGCTCTTCGTTTATCTGTGCGACGGTTTTAAATTCCTCTTGAAGGGTTCCGTTTGTAAAAAGCTGGTAATATTTGGAATTGTTTACGAAACAGACCCACTTCTACAAAACATGATTAAGATCGTTTCCCTCTGCTGACTCATGCACCTTCGATATTCTTAACTATGACCACCTATAGACCATGCTGAATTCCGTGAGCCAATTTTTTAAAATCAGGGTAGTTTTCAACACGCTTTATGTCTGAAACGAAGTAAGTCAGTGACCTCCTGACACAAGTAACTCATTATCTGACTGCAGTAGAAATTTTAAAAAGTCTTTCGACTTGAAAATTTGGCATGAATGGACGAGCGCAGCTATTTTCAATTTTTTTGCATTAATGTGTTGTGGTACGCGCTGTAGACAACGACAAAACAGTACAAGGTGTGTATAGTTAAAGCTTCTTACGTGTCGGAAGCAACACAAAAACCACAACTGTGTTTTATGTCAGATTACGACTGTTAATGTTTAAATATAAATTACATTACGGAAAGTGCTTGGTTGTGTATTTACGCACTCGTTGTTTTATCAGAAAACTCGTGCATAAAACACCGTAAAAAGCACTTTCCATGCTCTAATTTGTCATCATCATCATTTTATTAAATTACAAAAACAAATTTATAACAAATTTATTTTATAGTTACTGAAATTGTCACCCTCAACCAAATTTTTACCCTTCATTCGGCCGAACAATTGTCAAGTTAAACTCATGCTTTTACTTCCTCTGAGTGCCCGTACTTTGTCGAATCTTCAAAAACGTAGTGTAAATATACAGAATGTTTACCTCGATCATCAGTTAACACTTCAGCTGCGTTACGTTTGATTTGTTTCCCCTGCGCTCTTTTTTCTGTCGTTTACTTCAAGCTTTCAGACATTTCCTTGGTTGGTAACACTTTTTGTCGTTGATAAGGCTTACGGCATATTTACCTTCTTTAAAACTTTTCTTGCCTCTTCCTTCTTTAGAAATTCGCTAAGCAAGCTAACCTTAACGTCTTGTCGGTTTTTTGCTTGAGTCTTCAGTTTGTTCTGATGTTCCTAGCTTTGCGAGAAAACTGGATTCAACTTGTGAAAACTCCACAAACTTCTGTAGATAAAGATTGAAGGGGCACAAACAACAACTTAATTGAACGCTGATTCATTTTGACAGCTGATTTCTGATTGGATGAAGTGCTTTTCCCACTTGTGAGAAAGTCGTTTCGTGATTGTGCTACTGGATGAGTAAATTTTCGTATTACTTTTTCGTGTGATCGATTCTATCCAAAACCTCAGTAAATATGAAATAATTAGCTATCCAATATCTACGATCATCTCATGAACGAAATCTAGATTGAACTGATCAGCCATAGACTGACGTCAACATTGACGATCAAACCATCAACAAAAGAAAAAGCCACTTTAAACTTAATTGGCATTCTGCTCTTATTCTCTAAGGAACACGACATACATTGAAATACATGTATATTGATGACGATAACAACATCAAAAACCGGAAAAGCTACCCTAAACTTGTCATTCTGTTCATATACTCTTAAAGGAACACGACAAATAGTCTTCTCTACATCGACTTGATGTCATTTTGACCCGGCCATCACATAGAAACTAAAGATGCATAGGTTAACCAGCAAGGACAAACTCAGCCGACTGCTCCGCTTAACTCCTCTAATCTTAGTCATAGCTGGTTCTGTTTTAACACTAGTGGGTAACACTGCTTCCTTAAAAAGCTGTAAAATTGCTGGTCCTGTGCTCGTAGCTGTCGGTGGATTGTTATTACTTTCCATCTCAATCTGGAGTTCGCGCCAAGACAAGATCATTGAAAACACAATTTGCGAAGAGGCTGTGATCGCAGCAGAACGCCTCGCCAATAGAACTGCCTTGAGAGCTGGCTCTAACGATCAGCAGGGACCGATTCATCACTTTGAAGTAAAAACGCCGTCGGAATTGTCTTGGAAAGAAATGGTACCTCCTTCATACCAAGAAGCTATTGACAATTACAGTATAGGAAATTTGCAAACTAGCACTCAAGTTGTACCAAGTAGTGCGAAGGAATCAAGTTTGGAAAATGCGACTTCTGCACCGCCGTCTTACGAAGAAAGTCAAGAAAATGGAACAGAGCTTCAATGGCTCCTCAAAATTACAACAAATAAAGAACTCTTTCTTCAGAATGTAAAATGTCTGGATCGGAGACGGATCAGAAAGGGGAGGAAACGCTTTATGATCTGCGGAAGCTGCTCAAACCTTCCTGACAAAAGTAAAATATGGCAAATTCTTTGGCCAAACAATGGTAGGCTCAGGAACTGGTTATAACGTAGAAATTATAGAACAATAATTACAATTTATGGCTGGCGTAGCCCCATACTCAACATTCTAGATTTTAGAATCTAACTGATTCACACGGGAAAAAAAAATATATTTTCAGAAAGATAATAAACGATGTTTATTGGCTAAGCCGATATCATTAAAACCAAGAGGAGACCAAGGCAAGAAGAACCTTA
>JAHPZR010020489.1:0-7500 GCA_019787425.1 Platygyra sinensis | reverse complement strand
CAGCTCGTCACATGTGGCCTTATGCGCTGTTGTTTTTGTTGTTCTATATTCATGTGTGGTTAGTTTTTCTACGTACGGAAACAAACAAGAGTTTGAAGCGTTCGTTATGGTCGAATTTCAAATCTAAATTTAAAAGGAGCTTTTGCTCGTTACTGAGCTTTGTTCTTTTATACGGAAATTCGCTTCTATTTTCTTGGACACGTATTCCTTAAATATAGGCCTTCTGCCTGTATTAGGTTTAGGCTTATTTCAAATCTTATTTCAAATGCACTCTTTTTTTCTAATAATAATATTGTTATTCTGGCCGAGGCTGAATCGAATATTTTATTTTTCTGCCGAGTTTAGGTTGAAAATATTCTAACTTGTGAATATTCTTAGATCATAGCATATGACATTTCTGTTGTAAAATGTATTTGCTGTCTGGATGGTGTTAAAGTAATTTTAGAGCCAGCCTGCAGGCATTAAATACATATTGATACAATGCACATGACTTCCTCAGTCCAGAAATGTTATTAGCATCAAACATACAGCCAAAGCTATGTTCATACATGCTATGTTCGAGATTCAAATGTAAAATAAGTGTACTGTTTTTAACTATAGTGCTTGGCCGGGGAAAATGGTTCCTGTTTTATTGTGTCCCAAAACTTACATTCCTTACTGTCTTAGTTTTTCTATAAGTGGGGGCCTTAATTCAAATCTTGTGTAAGTAGTGCACAAGAGAACAGGTGAAGGAGATCATTTATGTATATAAAGTTCAGTAAAATTTTTCCAAAAAAGAAATGCACAGATTTACAAATGACTAAAGAACACTTTGACTTTATTGCCCTGTCTTACCAGCTCCCCATGCAAGAAGGGAGATTAGAGGATATAGGTACTACTCACTTATTGTTTACTGTAGATAATTAAATTGCCATCTTGATGAACCATCTTGGCACTGAAAGGGGTCAATAAAACATGTATGAAAGCTGCTGTATATATTTTTGGTATTAATTCCACAAGCCAAGGCAACCTCAAAAATAAGGTTTATAGGTGACAACATTTCAACAGAGTATTAGTTACTCATAGAAAGAATAAATAAAATTACATATTCCAAAGTAGTATTCTTTCATCTAGACAGTGATAACTATATAATGTATTACGTTGTAACCTTTTGTATTATTCAAGCATTCCCAACCTTGTCTTCAATCAATGTTGGCATAATAAAGCCATGTTGTAAGAATTTGCACTGTGTATGTCTACTTGTATTGATAAGCTTCATACTACATATTTGAAACCTTTCATATTCTTCAAGGTGGCAATTTAATTATCTACAGTAAACAATAAGTGAGTAGTACCTATATCCTCTAATCTCCCTTCTTGCATGGGGAGCTGGTAAGACAGGGCAATAAAGTCAAAGTGTTCTTTAGTCATTTGTAAATCTGTGCATTTCTTTTTTGGAAAAATTTTACTGAACTTTATATACATAAATGATCTCCTTCACCTGTTCTCTTGTGCACTACTTACACAAGATTTGAATTAAGGCCCCCACTTATAGAAAAACTAAGACAGTAAGGAATGTAAGTTTTGGGACACAATAAAACAGGAACCATTTTCCCCGGCCAAGCACTATAGTTAAAAACAGTACACTTATTTTACATTTGAATCTCGAACATAGCATGTATGAACATAGCTTTGGCTGTATGTTTGATGCTAATAACATTTCTGGACTGAGGAAGTCATGTGCATTGTATCAATATGTATTTAATGCCTGCAGGCTGGCTCTAAAATTACTTTAACACCATCCAGACAGCAAATACATTTTACAACAGAAATGTCATATGCTATGATCTAAGAATATTCACAAGTTAGAATATTTTCAACCTAAACTCGGCAGAAAAATAAAATATTCGATTCAGCCTCGGCCAGAATAACAATATTATTATTAGAAAAAAAGAGTGCATTTGAAATAAGATTTGAAATAAGCCTAAACCTAATACAGGCAGAAGGCCTATATTTAAGGAATACGTGTCCAAGAAAATAGAAGCGAATTTCCGTATAAAAGAACAAAGCTCAGTAACGAGCAAAAGCTCCTTTTAAATTTAGATTTGAAATTCGACCATAACGAACGCTTCAAACTCTTGTTTGTTTCCGTACGTAGAAAAACTAAC
The DNA here is from genome assembly GCA_019787425.1 of Platygyra sinensis. Lineage (NCBI taxonomy): Eukaryota > Metazoa > Cnidaria > Anthozoa > Scleractinia > Merulinidae > Platygyra > Platygyra sinensis. The sequence continues at coordinate 5,353 of JAHPZR010020489.1, read as the reverse complement.
CACACATGAATATAGAACAACAAAAACAACAGCGCATAAGGCCACATGTGACGAGCTGTAGCTCTCTAGCTGCCGGCAGATTTGTACGTCAACAAAAGCTTAGGTTTACATGGTTGTTATGTATATTTTCCCGGGCTTATTTCTTCTTCTAAAATAAAATCTAACGGAAAAGATTCACCTTTCGAATCGTTAATGGCAGTCTGATTCGACATCGCTTGAACTGAACTGCAATTCAACCTCCTAAAAGCTTGCTCATTCGTATAAACACTCGCTACGTCCGCCATATTTCTTTAGGATGTATTTAAACCAATCAGCGTGTTTGTATGAATAGGCCAATCAACAAGGGTGTTAGTTCAGCGTTGCCCAGGGTCTTCTCCCGACGATCCGCCATTTTGAAAATCAATATGAACTCAATAAATTGACCTCGCTCCCAATGTGTGGCTTCATAGCTCAGTTGGTAGAGCATCGCACCGGTATCGCGGAGGTCACGGGTTCGAATCCCGTTGAAGCCCTGATTTTTTTTTCAGGCTTCTTCTTTCCAGTTGCTTAAATTGGAAAATTTACTGCGATGATCACTCTTCACTTCATATACAACCGCAGTACAAAATATGAATTATTTCATATATATTTCACATTTTGAAAATCGTCGAGGAGAAGGCCGTGGGGACGAGGTTGCGCTGGCGCACTAAATGACGCCATAAATTATGCGCAGAAAGGATGCGCAATGCAATTGTGAGGAATAACCTTAAAGATAAAAAGTTCCGGCCGGTGTGGATATCGGACCGTTAGATTGGGACCCCCCCGCCTTGGCAACTGTTTTTGATTGTTAAATCATTGATAATAATAAGTTTTTTGGCGTGATCTTACAGTTTACCTACGTTAAACATATAACGCAATGAATTGAATCATCAACGTACAAACTGCCGCTGGCACTTTCAAGTCACCCGGACAAAAACTGCCACAAAACAGATATCCCTACTTTGAAATGCTTCTGTTGTTATCATGGGTTTTAAAGACGAAAGAAGTTTTGCCCTTCGCTCTTATCCATATGATCGATGTAAGACACTGTAAGAATGCTTATACGATATAGAAAGTTTTCACTCATCACGTGTTCGCGTTCAACAGTGATGAAAATGTATTAGAGCAAAAGGAAGTGTTAACATAACAAAATATTTTAAAGTGCACCTAACCCCAAAATATTTTTTTCGCTTAAACAACTTTTTGCACCTGTTTCAAACGCAGTGCGCCTTTTTGCCCCCTTTTAGACCTAATCTTGACTTTTTACAGGGCGTAAAAGTGAAGAAATTTGGCCATCATCTGTTCCACGACCGAGCAAGTAAGGGGTATGGGTCTATTCCTGGTTTGATGTCACAAACAATTTTGCATGCATGTTTACAAAGACTCATGATACGTTGCAAATCAGTCTGTGACGTCAATCTAGGAATAGACCCATACCCCTTACTAGCTCGATCGTGCAACAGGTGATGGCTAGATTTCTAACTTTTACAGCCTATAAAAAAGTCAAGATTTAGTTTAAAAAGACGCAGTGCCTTTCGAACGGGTGCAAAGATTTATTTCAGCGCAAAGAATATTTTGGGGGTAGGTGCACTTTAACTCCCATTCATGCTCGCGATTGGTTCGAACACCAACATGGCCGCCGGCCGTTTCATTATTTTGGGACACCAATATATGGCTGCCATAACATCACGTGAAAACAATCTATGGGTCTGCAATGTAAATTCAATGAACCGTGGTTCTTAAGAAACACTGTGCACCAAATTACGCTATCGAATTAAGGGCGCGTTCGTTTGGGATCAATCCGGAATAAGAGTAATTGGAATAGTGCGAGTAAACGTTTGTTTGGGAGCTATTCTCATTCCGGAATACCTGGATTTCCATTCCGGCTATTCTGCTCCCAGAAGCAGAATAGCCGGAATATATTCCGGAATATATTATTATTCCGGAATATCCCAAACGAACGCGCCCTAAAACTACATCATTTAGTTTAATGACGCTGACAAGCCAGTGTTTTTGGTAACTTGCTTGAGCGTAGTCAGTTTCTTTAGGCGTTTCCCTACCCGTGTAAAATCAAAGCGGTTCAATTTTATAACTTGTACCAATGCGAGTTGATGTTACATGGGTATTTAAACGGTGTTTTCCTTGATTCTCGAGAAGATTTATTTTGGTTTTGAAAGTGGTGCGTAGGGTGAAAGAAAATACGCAAATAGCAGACTTATATTGTCAAAATGTGATTTAAATTGTCATCATTTATCAAAATCGAAAAAAAAAACTAAATCGTCACTCATATCAGTTTTAGAATATTTAATAACAGGAAGCTCTTATAATCTGGATTGAATATAGATTGAGGCTATATATATTGACACACCGTAACTACTCGCCATAATCGTTCCTTCAGGTAAAATATTGTTTTTTTGCCATTTGAAAATAAAAGTCTCTACAACTGTTTTTAGTTAGATTATTCTCAACTCGCTCTACTTATTAACTTGCTCAAGCGTAATAAGTTTGTTTTAGGCCTTTTCTCGCAATTTTAACAAAAAAGATTGACGTATAAAATCAAATCAGTTCAATTATAGAACTTGTTACATGGCGAGTTAAAAGTGCACGGGCATTGAGAAACGATGTTCTCCTTGATTCCCGAAAATTTATTTTGTCCAATTAACGTTCTTGAAAGTGAGGTATATGTGGAGAGCAGATTGATATTGTTAGAAAGTAATTAACTTTTTATCATTTATCAAAATTATTTGGTGATTTGTTTTTGACGCGCGAATATAATGAAAACACGAAACGTTTTTACTTCAAACCAGTTTAGCAGATTTTTTTTATAAACGAAGATCGAGAAAACACAACAAAAACCAAGAAATATTTAACATAGGGATTGATAACCAGGTACAACAAAGACAGTTCATAATGTTTAATAATAGCAAGTGACACCATAATTATATATAACAACTCGCTACAATCCTAGAATGTTTAAAACTTGAGTGGAACCACCAGCGAACCGCAGGCAACAGGTTTCTTAGTCGAATTGTGAAACAATAGAAATAGTTTGGACTTTAGGCAGTTAACTATACTGTTAAGCTGTGCAATTTTTTATTCTTAATTTAAAGAAGATAGAGATAAACATTGGGACCGTATTCTCCTCATTGCTTCCAAAGTCTCTAAAGAGCAGTATATATTGACTGTGGCTGATAACTCAGAAGAAAAGTTTAAAAGTTAAAAGTCAAATGATGAAAAACAACTAAAATGACGTCAACTGCGTGGGTCAGGAAATAGTTCAATTTGCCTTCGGTCATTTGTATCATATACTGATGAGAGAATCTTCGCAAATATCACGGACAGACAGTCTTTGAATATTTAGGTCCCATAGTCCTGACAAAGGAAAAGTAAAGATTCATAAAAAGACTTTATTTTATTTAACAAGTAACGAATATATATATCTTATTAGACGTTTCGTTGCGTAGTATCGCTGAGTATTTTTACGAGTTGTGCAGTATTTTGGCGAGCCCGTAGGGCGAGTCAAAATACAAACAACGAGTAAAAATTCTCAGCGATACTACACAACAAAACGTCTAATAAGAGATTTATTATCCAACACGCAAAATTGGTATGTTCGTGTGAGCGAATTTCGTGGATATTATTTACAGGGAATGCGTGACATAGGTATGCGAAGTGAAACAGAGTTGGCGCGGGAAATCCAGCTAACTGATTGGTCAACGGCAGGAAACCTGTCAAACCGGTCCTCTGGAGTACAAATACCGCGTGATATTTGTACTCGTTTTGGGCGTTATTTGTACTCTGCGAAGTGCAGTTGGATAATAATTTCGTTTATGAAACAGTTAAATCCTAGCGTACTCTTCATTGCACTGATGGCCTCATTGCAAGTCATTTGGAAGAAAGATTTTATGTAGTCTAATTACGATATTTACGTAATAGTTCTATATTAGTTCTATTATCAGCCGGTTCAAAAACAGGGTAATATTATATCAACTGCTCTGCAGCGTCAGTTACTCAATATAAAACACAATTTTAAGAGTTTAGCCCATAAATTATAACAGTCGTTCTGCTCTGTCATTGTTGTTAATGTTTTTGTTTTAACTCTGAGAGCTTTAACATGAGGTTAACATGCAATGCGCGGCCTGCGAACAATGAAATACGGCTGAGCTGAAACAAAATGTCTTGAAATATATATTTTTTTCAAATTCTACAGCAATAGAAAACTGTAACATTTTTCACGGTTTGGGAAAGTAATATTAGTAATTGTACCGAACGGTAACTGAAGTGATAATATCGCTATTTTTCCGCTATCGGCTTTGACTGACTTGAATTTCCTTACATTGTTTTTCCTGGAGCCTGCACTTCAATGTGGTCAAGCAAGCACTCCCGCGTGGACTTGGTTTACTAGCAGTTATTTCTGTACACAGACTGTGCTTATAACGGACTCCGCTTACCGCAGAATTTTAGTCAACGTTGAGCCACTAATTTGAGCTGAGATTGAGTTTGTATATGACGTATATTAAGCTGATAGCGTTTTGAAAGTCACTGCCCTCCTCAATATTTATCATGGCCAAGTAAACTAAATTATAGTCATGTCTACAGACACAAACGTTAACTGAAAAGTATCTTTGCGGTAAAATTAATCCAGAACAGTGCATTCGGCAGAATGTCCTTTGTCAGTTCCACCTTTTCCTGTCTAACGGCCCTATAAAGCACTGCAGTAAACAATCGATCTAAATAGCTAGCCCAAGATTACAATTACCATACGTAACTTTGATAGCTCAAGAATTGAAAACACAAAAAAATTCCCTGACTCATTTACAGACGTAGTGTCAATTTTTCCGTGTTAGAATTCAGCTGAGAATTCACCGTGTGTCTTTCCGAACTACTGTTTGCGATGAATTCAACCGTCAGAAAACAGCTCAGTACTTAATTATTTATTATATTTATGTTCAATAACGAATGAGGATACAAAATTGAAGACTCTTTTTAGTGAATCAATTGCTGACGTCTTTAGACGTAGGTGCTTTGAACAAGGGAATATTAAGGTTCTTCTTGCCTTGGTCTCCTCTTGGTTTTAATGATATCGGCTTAGCCAATAAACATCGTTTATTATCTTTCTGAAAATATATTTTTTTTTCCCGTGTGAATCAGTTAGATTCTAAAATCTAGAATGTTGAGTATGGGGCTACGCCAGCCATAAATTGTAATTATTGTTCTATAATTTCTACGTTATAACCAGTTCCTGAGCCTACCATTGTTTGGCCAAAGAATTTGCCATATTTTACTTTTGTCAGGAAGGTTTGAGCAGCTTCCGCAGATCATAAAGCGTTTCCTC
>JAHPZR010020488.1:0-15348 GCA_019787425.1 Platygyra sinensis | reverse complement strand
GCTCGCTTCCTTCCAATATGGCTGCCTCAATCTACCTCTTCGTCATTCATGACCTGCCTCGTGCAGTCGAGTATGTCAAAAACTCGTTCTGGGTACCCCTGGGAAAGAAGCACAAGTAGCAGAATTGAAATAGCATTAAGAGCTTTGAGATAAGCACAATTCCCTTTGGCTCTTCACAGATGTCCTTTCCATCTCTGTCCAGCCTAAAAAGTCAAAAACAAAAGGAAAAGCCTTCTTAACAAATTATTTTCAAAAGGAAAAGGTGCAATTTGCATTTTACATGCCAGTATACTTTTGTATGGGAGAACTCTCACCTCATGTTCATGGCACTGAAATAATAACAGGCTACTTTATATGTTACAGGGCATAATGCTATCAGATTGTTGCATTTCTTAACAAAAAGTCACATGACTTTTTGACACACCTAGGATTTGTATTTGTTTCTACGCTATCATCATCTTCCTTTAGCATTTCATATGCCTGGTCAATTTCCTCAGGAGTCCAGGTAGGGTCTTCGTCGTAACTTGTGACAAGTGGAACGTGCCTTTCCCAAACGGAAATTCCCAATAGAAATTTTCCAAAATTTTTTGTAAATGGAAAACATCCAAAGCCCAAAATGGCCTCAATCACCGTGAAACAACAAAGAATACGACAGGAAAGCAAGGTAAGTCAGTTTTATTCACAGAACATTAGATTTTAGGTATTTAAAGCAAACCTGTAAAGTTCCCATACAAACCCTTGTAAATCGCATCTTTGTAACACAACACCACTCGAAGGTAAGAGTCACGTGTGCGTGAATGCTATTAAATTATTAAAAAAATTTAAAAAAATAAACCGAAGGCAGAGCAAGAAACCGCCCAGCCTTCGGCTGCACGGTTTAAAAAGGTTTTTGCCTAGCCTGTTTATAGTTCCGAAAGCTGTGATTTTTCACGGTTGCGCGGTGCTAATAACTACTAATTCGCTTCGACAAATGGCTAACGCTCGAAAGGTCAGTTTTCGAATCTCTTTTCGGTGGCCAGTTCACATTATCGACTCATTATCAACTCAGTTTATAAAAACAAACTATCCTGTTATACTTCCCACTGATGCAGCCCCACAGTTATTTTTAGAAACCTACCCACTTCCCTCCCCCCCAAATAAGTATAGCTTGCAATACAAGTACTCGGGTTGTTTTCTGCTTTCGGTTCACCTATGACGATGTTCTTATTACATTGCTTCAGATCATAAACTTAGCAATCCTGGTAATTTAGTCTATTTAAAATTTTTACTATGCTACTCATATAGCTACAAAACAGGAGAAACAACAAACAGTATTGCCATTGTTTCTCCATGAAATTAACACCTTGTTACCTTTAAGGACATTTTGCAACGCTAAGTACTTCACCGGAAATTAATAATTAGCTGTTATCAGCTGTTCCTTTGAGTTGCCTGGTTGCACAAGTTTATCCGATACCAAACCCTTGACCTATGGCACGTGCGACATGCTTGTCGACCTAAACTTGTATGTACAGACCATATGAGTTTCCTCGTCAGCGCAATTTATGCGGTACTGGATAAACTACTATGCAACCGTAAAAAACAAAACAGCACAACCGGTACCGAAGATTCAACCAGTGTTAAAGAGCGTAAAACCTCTTCCACAATCTACACGTACAACACAAGTTGGGTCTGTGTCTGTTGGCTTGTGCAGGAGAACTAACTCATGATACGATCACCTGAAAAAAATTACTCGAACCCAAGCTTACAACCAAGACTACTAGTTCGCTATAAACACTAGACCACATGACAGGCGCTAGACTCTTGTAGACAAACAAATAAGTATAAAAATAAATAAATCATGTGATACCATACACCTTGTTACCTTTAAAGTGCCACTGAAACGAAATTTTCGTACTCTCTTTTATTAGCCCACTTTGTAGTTTCAAACGTGCTTAAAATGGTGGTGAATATTATTTCTTTCAAATCCTAACGGAAAGTGCTTCTTTTAGCTGCCGAAATCGCCTTTTTGGAGCAAAACTGTGTCCGGGCTCTGGAACCGAGTTTAAGGATCTTGTGACGTCACTGGTTGTATTCACGATGGAAGCGCTTAAGATTCTCTCTTGTTTTCACTTCATTTATTCAAGATTATTCATCATATTGTCGATATCTACTAGTTTTCTACCTTGTAATTTCTGTCCAACATTGACAGTTAATTCACATCATAAACGTTGGAGGGCGCAAAAGAGTGTAGCTTCGCCAAATGAATGCTACAGATTAGAACAGCTTACTATATTTTTCGAACATCTTGAGTACTCGATTGGAGACTTCGAAGACGAGTATGGCAACAATTATATCACATCCTGAAGCCTATACACGATATGTCGTCGTCTGTTTTCAGCCTGGTTCTGTAATTTGGATTCTCACGTTTATCAAAGGTCGATTAACAAAGTTCAAATATATCCTCGCCCTGATCCTGGGCAACTTTAGTGCATTAAAAGAAGTAAGCGCCTCGGCCATCCGCACAATTACGAAGTTATTAATGGTCCACAGGCTTTGAGTGGAGTACTTCTTTGCATACAGAGGGCATCTTTTTATGTTACTAATACGTGAGAGTTGTTATGGTAGACATAGAATATCTTTGAAAATTGTGATCAACAGCAGGGTTCGCTTTATCGTCGCATACGTGTCAGTCAGTGTAATATAAACAAAGTGGGAATTTACACGTATCTCCCAATTGCAATATTTATCACGGCCGATGGATTACTTTGAGTTCTTTAGCGCGTACTTATGTCTATGATCTTCATTTAATAGTACCCAAGTTCAAAGCAATTCGTTAAAACGTAACACGCTTACACTCCTTTCGAAGGTTTATTTTAAAAACAGAATTCGAACACCAATTTGCATATATGACTTTTCGCCGCCGACATTGTCACGCTTTCTTTCGTTTCCTGAAAACATACGTGTTGGGTCATGGCAGCTTAGTTTATCTTTACAGTTTTAAATTCGCTCCCTCCATATGAAAGTAGACCGTTTCTTTAATTGTTGATATTGTGATAACTTGTAGGATGTAGCAGATACAACTGGATAAAGGTCACCATAACACAATCTCGTCCGCGGTGAAACTCGCAAAGCGTCTGGTTTCCTCGAAGCAAAGCGACTCGAAAACTTGAAGCGTTGTTGCTGCTATTCGTGCACCAGCACTCCGGATAATATTTTCAAAAGCTGCTTTCTCTTGTTTTCAGGTCTTTTTTACTTTATGAGTGTAGACATTGTTTAATTGAGTGCTGGCCATTTGATAAAGTGTCCCGCGCATTTTGCGATTTCAGAACTCGCACTCGCTTGCTTTCATAAATTACCTTGGAACTATTCAATTATAAAATAGACTGAAAAGCCCCAGGATCGCGTCTCCACCTCTTCATGGCTAAGGCTACTGTTAGTATCTAATTTAAAGCTCTGAGATGTCCTTAAGATGTTTTTTGGGGGGCTTCGAACAGTATTCTCTTCTCCCATAATCACTCTAAATTTTCAGCGCGGCACGAGACTAATACAACCAGTGACGTCACTAGGCTGTTTTGGCCGCGCCAAGATGGCCGCCAATTTTGGGCTTAACCAGCCAACTTCGAACGGCTGAAAAAGCAGTTTTCGCTTACCGTATGCGAAAAAAAAGTCTGCAGTGTTTCCAAGTAAGGTTGAAACTTTATTACTACGCAAAAATCTCACATACGAAAATTTCGTTTCAGTGGCACTTTAAGAACATTTCGCAACGCTAAGTACTTCACCGGAAATTAATAATATTAGCTGTTATCAATGTTTTTGGAGCAGTTCTTTTGAGTTGCCTGTATCCGATACCGAACCCTTGACCTATCGCGTGTGGGACGTGCTTGTCGACCTAAACTTGTATGTACAAACCATATGAGTTTCCTCGTTAGCGCAAATTTATGTGGTACTGGATAAACCGCAATGCATCCGTAAACACCAAAACAGTACAACCCGTACCGGAGATTCAACCAGTGTAAGAGCGTAAAAGGTCTTGCACAATCTACACTCATAACACAAGCTAGGTCTGTGTCTGTTGGCTTGTGCCAGGAGAACTAACGCATGATACGATCACTTGAAAAAAATTACTCAAACCCAAGCTTACAACCAAGACTACTAATTCGCCGTAGACACTAGACCACATGACAGGCACTCGACTCTCGCAGACAAATGAATAAAGAAATAAATAAATCAGGTGATGGCATAGCGTGGCTTTACACTTCGTGTAAGCCACACAAAAATGAATACAAATTATCAAATCACTGATTAAATATACAAATTGTGTAGCACATAGGAAAATTTAGAGTTTTCTTTCATCGGTCACATGACCATGGGCATGGCATAATGACGTCATATTTAGGGTCATTGGTTTACAAAAGTTTGAAACTGACCGAAATAATGCCAAATTCTCTCAAATTACTTGACCATTACATCCTTAGGAACGCACCTCAAAAAATACGTCAGTAGGCCGTTAAAAAGACAATTTAGATGTAAACATAGAGATCATGAGCCATCAAGGGTGCGAGTTAATAAATTGGTTCAGCTCTTAAATAAAAGGAAGGTAAGAGAGAGAACTAAGGGTATAATCAAACATTCATTTCCTAAATCATCTAAGAAATGAGGCAGAAGCAAAAATTACAAAGGCTCTTGTGTTAATTTTCTTTGCAGATATGACTGCTTTTTCAGCATGTATGTCATTAACATGAACTTACAATGCTTTGCTCATTGAAATAAATTCAGCACCTGAAATCTTTTAATGCTAGATTTAATTAAAAAATGTAAGAATTCAAATACTGGCCATTTTACTTATTTTACACAAGTATTCACTCTTATGAAGGCATGCAACTGTAGGAAAAATGCCATCATTAGCCTCTTAACAAGTACAGAAAAGTAACAAAATTCAGTGCACCAAGCGATTTATTTACCCATTCTCTCTGAAAGCACGGTCAAGCATGTGAGTTGCTTCTTCGGCTGCCATCACAATCAAAGCAGGTGTTATATTTTAGATTACAATGTTTTGTGTTGAGCTGTCAATAGGACCATCCTTTGGGAGATCCACAGCAGGACACATTTCTGTATTATTACCACAAAAGCCTACATAGAAAAGAAACTTTGTGTGTATGTAGGACAGGTTTGGTTTTTCGGACCAAAAACATGGCACACGTTTGTGTTTTAAAATCATCTTTCAGCTGAAAATTTTTTTGGCAATACAAAAATGTGACTTTAGCTTCCAAGAATTCCTTAAGAAAATGCAGTTATTACAAAGTTTACACTGGTATGTTAACACTGACGTTTTTAACAAAACATTCCAAAGATTTGCAAACATTTACCCAGTGGCAGACACTATGGACTGTTCAAAGGAGTGCGACGTGACACAATTTTGATCTAATGCCCATACATTCAAGTTGTCATGGAAATGGTTAAAAAATAATGAATTTTGCATCTGTTCCCGAAAATGTGGCCTTTTGCGTTTAGTGGTGTTTTAGTTGTTAACAGTCAGTGCCTTGTCCGGCAAAAACAGAACGAAAGGGACACTTGCACATGGGATAAAATTGTCGAATTTGTAGGGTGGTCAGCTTGTAGCCACCCATTTGAGTTGTCAGCCTTGTCATTTGTGCTCTGTTTTCATCACAGGCACTTAGGAGGCATTCGGTTTGATTCACGTCAACGATTCATTTATATCAACATAATCTGTGACTGATTGTGCAAATTTGGTATTTAACACTGGCTGTTTTTAATTTGACCATAGGGCTGCCACTGTGTGCACCTGAGGTGTTAAAGACATTATAGTTAATTGGTTAATAGCTAATAGTAGTTATATTTTTTTCTTGTTACATTTTCTTTTTTTCTCAAAGATATAAGCTTTCAGCTACACTATAAATTTGAGGTTAAATAAAGTCATGTATGCATGTATGCATGCATGCATGCATGTATGTATGTATGCATGTATGTATATGGCCAAGACAGGCAAGCATAGGCCATAGGTCACAAAAGAAGTGCAATTTGCAGAACGCTCATTGTAAAGTCTCCCACATTTTGAAGATTTTGATGTGACTATTTGGGGCAAAGCAGTTACTGATCCGTTTTCAACAGAGGGTTGAGGATTGGCATTTGCTGCTACTATGGCCTGCTGGCCATAAGAAATTAGTAAACCTGTTTTATGGAACATTGCATTAACCACTGAGAAGGGTACACAAATAATGCTGCTTTCGTGGGGAGACATGGATAATAGAGCTACAGTAGAAGACACGTCATAATTTGGAGAGGTTTGTGTAATACCTTTGGCTCTTTTTGCTGATTAAACTTCTTCAACACCACCTCCTTCCGTCGTGTTGTTTTCTGGAAAAATCTTTCTCATCCATGCCAAGGTCAACATACAAAGGACCAAGTTCCAAATCAGATTCCAATCAGTGCTTACTGCTCGTCTGTCCACAATCTGTTAACGGTCGTTCAAATAAGTCTAGCACATTGCAGCCCTTGGAAAACGGTAGTCATGCATTCATTTCCATTCTCATTGTAAACACCAGGTGAAAAAACTAAGACCAGCCACCAAACGAACTTCAGCTATCATGGTTTTCTTAATTTCCTCTACTCTGTACTTAGTGAAGTATGTCAGGGAACATCATTCCCCTTGAGGGTGTCTCTTTTTCTATTCTTCACTCAGAGACTCCATGTTGGTGTCAAACGTGACCGGATTTGATGTGTCAATCAGCCCAGGTCGGCATAACTGCCTGTCTCCTTTCTGTGGAAGATTAATGTGGGGTTGGTTCTAACCAGGTGGCAATTTTCTTTGTTCTGAAGCAGCAAGTGGCAGTATGTCTTGAAGGTTATGTAGAACCTCCCAAAATTGAATGTGGCATATTCACCTAGAATGGCAAATTTTGTTGGATTAGTGCAAAACTGTTCAACATCTTGCAGTTGTTGGTTGGAGACCAGCAGTACACAAGGGTCGGAAGAGTTGTTAACTTTCCTCATGAAAGCAGTGTCTGGATTTCTGGCATCATACAGCATTTGCCACAGCTGCATGAAATTGTTACCAGCACAAAAGGCAGTTCGCACGGACCAACCCTATTCCTAATTCCCATTTATGATTAACCAAACTGTTCTGATACTTTGAAATTTCGGATATTTGAAGATTGTGGAATGTATTTGCCAGTGCATGTTAACTTAAGGCTCTTGAGCAACTAATGAATTCTGAAACAAAAAAAGTTTGGTGTAACTTAAATTGTCTGTCAATGTTTCAAAAACTAACTTTATGATCATTAAATTTTGACAGAAAATAAACTCTGAGGTTTATCAAAATTGAAAATGAAGATGGCACATTTTAATTACTGGAAGGTAAAGATCAAATCGAAAACCATGGCATATTGCTCAATGAAAGAGTATCCTTCTAACATCGTATATCAGATGTCTGCAGTCTGCACTAGAACCTCAAGAAATAGTGGTATCCTAGCTAAACTTAGACACTCAACAGATATGCATCTAGACAAAGTCTATACATATCAAAAGTTTGCACCAATTCTGGTAACAAAGAATTGCTTAAAAGCGGCTATTCTCTGGGACAATATCCCTTCTCATCTTAAAGATCTCAATATCTTCAACCTCTCAAACCATTTGAAACTCCATTTACTGTCCGAACAGCATTCTGAAAACTAATATTTCTATCTTCTTTTCTCCATTTATACCTACATATCTCATTGTCTTAATAGCTTTCTTTTCTCTTAAATCTCAATTGGAAACATAATAACTGGAGGCTGGCCCTGTAAGAGGTACTGAACTTCCTGTGTCCTCTCAGAGGCAGAGAGCACAGCAGTCTGGGAAAGGTTGCTGGGATGTTCCCAGATCTTGTTTCTCCTGCTTTGCTCTTCACCACCAAGTCGGGGAAGACATGGTAGTCAATGTCACCAAGTAGGTGAGTAACTGTACTTACCTATCTAATGTGAGAGATAATTAAGCACATGTTATTGAAAAGTTCTATCACTATCCAGTAGCACTTAACAATGATTTTAATAGTAATGCAAATGACTAAAAACCTTTACTTGCTACCAGATTGTTCATCAAACACTTTAAGGGGGAAGAACCTTAACTAATCAAGTCAAAGCAACTTTAATGAACACTCCCAAAAAGGGTTTTTCAGTGAACAGTACAATAGAACAATACAATAGAATAATAATAAAAAATATATATATATGTACAGTAAACTATGTGTTAAAACTATTTTTGTTTTAAAAACTCTTCCAACATCCTTGACTTTAAAGTTCTCTTGAAATTTGCGAGGTCTTTATACAGGTTTAGTTCTTTATCTAACGAATTCCATAAGTTTACTATCCTATAGTGGAATGATCTCTGGCCAGCAGCGGTTTTAAATACAAATCTGTTGCTATGGAAATCTCAAAACCTCCATTTTGGCTCATGAAGTCCAGTGGGCATCAAAGTTTACTGTGTTTGTTCGATTCAAGTTTCCTTTAAATGTTTTGAACCACGCCCATTTTTGGTATGTCACGTGACCACAATAGAAAAGTTCTACAATTTCTTCAGCAAACTCCTGTGTTTCTGGGCTCCACCGCCAAACTGCACACTTCCCTGGTCAGCACCCCATCACCGTGGTCAATGCAGCCTTGCTTCCCCAGCATTGCTTTGGCAATGGTGGGTAGTTAAGAAGGTATCTAGACAGCTTGGCTTGTTAAGTAGAGTGCGAAATAGCCTTCCAGTCCATGCAGCTGAAATACAGCTATGATAATTCCTACTTCCTTTGAGATATAATGTTTATGAGCATTTACAAATGGGAGCTGCTAGAATTATTTTAAAGGATAGTAGCCTTAGCCATGAGCATTTGTTAGGACAATTAAGTTGGATGTCACTTAAGGCACGTTGTAACATGCATATTGTAACTTTTGTCTTTAAATGTGTCCACAACAATGCTCCAGATCTCATCAAGGAGTATTTTTGTGGAAACTTCGCACAATTATTCCACTAGGCATAATGATCGCGAAATCATTGTCCCAAAGGTTTCAACTGAAACTGCAAAGAAAAGCTGTTACTTTTTTGGAGCTCAAGTTTTACCATTGAGTATGAAAGAAACTGAATCTCCCTTAATTTTTAAAACATTGATTAAGGACTTTTTTATTGAAAACTCTTAGAATTTTTAATTGTTGTATATATCTCTTACTTTATTTTGTTATGTTTTCAGGACTTTTACTGTTATTTTAATTCTTTTTTTAGTTGTCCAGGGCACCCCTTGGTATCAGCTGTTGCTGTACATGACCCCTTCCTGATGTTGAAAGGTGTCCTGCTTTTTACACTTCTCCCTCTTGAGCTTTTTCCTATGTTTTTTGGGGTCTTATGCTCTGCATACAGACCCCTAAGTCGAGGACTCAATGAAACTGAAAAGATGCTTTGTTGTGTATATCTTAACAGCGGCGTAGCAGAGAGATTTTGAAGTCTGATTTCAGTTCCGAATAATTTTTTCTGTGTGCATTTTAACGCAACTTGGACAGGGAGTAGCTTTTGGGGGCTGGAATAGAATATGTGTATCTTTCATCACAAAGAATGTTTTATACATTATGTTAGGATAGACAAATTTTGGTTGATTAACAGGATTCAGGGTTTTACTACTAGAGGTTAAAACCTAAGTTTATGATACACAATGATAGGCATCTGTCGGTAAAAATTTCAAGAACCATTAATAGCACTGACTGAATTGTGGGAGGGGCACCCAGAAAGATCATCTACCTCCATAACCTCAGTTTGAATTGATGCTTCAGTTGGTAACACAGCTTCACATGTCAGCTGGCTGTTCTCAACATTTGGAGGCTCAGGAGATGTATCTACAGCTGCCAGGTCTTCAATTGCAGTTGGTGTTGCTTTATTGACCAAGTTTATATGCTCAGATGCTCCTGCTGTGCAAGAATGATGTCCAGATAGATTAAATACAGTGGGAAAATCTGCAGATTCCTATGTAGCATTTGCATGCATTTTGGTCTTGATGTACAAGGCTGATCAGCAGATGGATTTGCTGCAATAGCAAAATCAGCATGTTCTGGCAGTGCAGAAGGTGTTTCTTCATCTGCCAAGTTTCTGTGCTCAAATGGTGCAGCTATTTGAGTCACATGGCCATTGTCCTAAAACATTGTTACGTTTCAAATTAAATTTCTGACAGCTGAATTTTATATAATGGTACCAGTAAAAAATTTGTAACATTCATCCAGATTTACTCAGTTATCAATAAAATTTTTTGAAGCTAATCATAGTTTTTGAAGCTAAAATTAAGACAATGTCATGCTGGATGAGTAGTAAGAAACAAAACAAGACTAATATTCACTCACTGGTTTTGAGTCCATTGCATTGTTGCTGTGGGAGCCTGATGAGATGCTGCCTTCCCCACTGCCAAATTCTTTAAAACCTTAGAGAGTGAAAGATAACATAACCAAATGAGCAAGAACTTCATGCTAGCCCACATATAGATTACACTCCCATATTGTGCTTATCCATGTATGGTTATGTCCTATCCATATATGGATATGTGGGCTAGCATGAAGTTCTGACCACCAAATGAAAATGAAATTGGAAGTCTCTGCAGTTAGCGATATCACTACTAGTAAGAACATTTTACATTAACGCTCAAACACAATGTTAAATGTCTATAATGAATACAGTTTGTACGTGTGCTGGACACGCTAGAGAGAAATCGCCATAGATCATTACATGATTTATAACAGAGAGTATGAGAATTCTCATGCCTTTGGCATGTTTACCGTAATCGTACCTTTTGCCGCTTTTTCTCCATCATTCGGAGACTTCTTTCAGATTGAACATCTGTTGTTCGCTCCTCTGTATTCCCTATGGTAGGCAGGGATCCAGGTTTTATTTGCCTGCGCTGACTTGCGTTGAAAGCCCTAGTAAAACAGCTTTCTTCTAAGTGACCCAAGCAAATAACAAAACATGTCTTCGGGAGCACATGAAAATTCTTCCTCTTCGTTTTAACACATCTCCCTTTTTTTCGTCGTTCAGACTTGCGTTTAGCGTGATTCCTGCCCCTCTATTAGATCCATTGCTACAAGTCCTGGACAACACAATGACTTCCGACCATTGAAAGTACTAAGAACAATCTGCAAAACGAAAACAGCAGCTGATCAAAGTGGGGGAAATCGTATCAGAAATTAGCCATGTGCGCTTCAACTTTAGAAAATGACATCACACGCCCTTTTCCCGCAAAATGTGAGTGACCTGGTCTCTGTTGTCATGGAAACCATCTGCCATTGGTAACCAGGCTGATGGAACATAACAGTTCAATGGGAGATCAAAATTAATAGAATTTGAGCGCAAAAAATGCCACTTTTATTCGTCATACAAGGATATGCTTTGGAAATCATGTACTTTAGGTCATTAACATCCAATCGAGGGAAAACAAAAGGAATTTGATCGTAGTAGCACTTAAATAGCACTTAAATACTCTCCAAAGTAGAAAGTTCCTCGTGCAGTCAATTAGTACAAAAGTTGACTTCTGAGGAAAATGCACTTAAAGTTTTTTACACGATGGATTAGGCATTGATCCAGCCAGGAAGTTGGGGGAGTGGGTTGTTTGCAGATTTCATGTAAGGGGAGTGTAATTGTTGTTGTGTTTTGTAAAAAGTTACCCCAGTTGTGGGAATAAGGGAAATGAATGAGCCTGGGATGGTGATTCAGACAGCACTTTTCACAGGTGATTACAATTATCAAGTTGTGTATGTCTTTACAGCCTTCCCACAAAGTATCTTTCATATTTCTTGAAACTGATCTCCATTTGTGGTCACTTTCTGACTGTAAACAACCATCGCTATGGCCCTTGCTATGTAAAAAATATACCACTGTGTACTTTCTCTCAATTTTATACCCATCTGGTGGCAAATTCAGCAAGATTGTTTCAAAATGCTCTTTACAAGTGTTCAAGGGCCTTAAAAATTATTTTTTAAAAATTGTATTTTTGATAAATGTCATCATTTTCCAGCGTATCGAGCCACCTTAACCATTCACAGTTTGACACATTCATTGGAGTAATTATGTAACCAGTTGACCTCCTCTTCAGCAGCACTCAAAGGTCCTTTTTCTTGATTCTGTTTATTTTGCAAAAGGTGGGATTCTCAAAGTCCCTGTTCAGTGATTTAGGACATTTGTATAATTTCCTGAAACAACAAACAGCTGTGCTCACCTCTGAGACATCATTATGAGCAAGATTGTTCTGACTGACAGCACATGCCAGTCTAAAATTGTTGCTTTCACTTGCACCATAGTGTCAAATTTTTGGTGCTCTGTTACCAATTGTATTGTTCACAAGTGGAGCAAGTGTATGAACATATCAATGACTTTCATCAGCTCTTCTTCCACCATGAAGCAAGGAAGCATGATGGTACCTTGATGGGTCTTTTAAAAACCCACACCAGGTGACACTAAACGCATGTGGTACAATGGCTCTCAAACTTTGTTTCAGACCTTTGGCATCATTTTTGTTTTCCACCAGGGCATATTGCAAAATAATCTACCTCTTTTGTGCTCAGTTGACCTTTGAACTTGGATTGTAGAGTATACAGGCGATATGTGAAAGATTTTTTAGCATGGATGGTGTCTGACCACTTCTCTACATTGTGTGTCATGCTTTCCCTGACTTTCTTGACAGTGACTGAATCATCATCTCATACTAAAATCTGCACTTTGGCATTGAAGTTATTGGCACACTTTTGAGCTCACTCAGCATCTAAGATAGATTGTAAATGGGAAATCTCAGTCTGCAAGGCACTTGAAAAGAGACTCAAAGACAGCAAAAATACAATAAATAGGATTCAGAAGTGGAGGAATGGTAAAGTAAAAGTCTTTAAGACCCATTTGAAACAAAATGGCACTTGTAGTGGGAGTTGCATGGGCTCAGAAGCACTGTTTCAAACTGTTCTAAAGAACATTCAAGTCAAATAACTGGTGAAGCTGTACCCACTCTTACCAGAATAGGTGTAACGTGTCAATGATTACATGATCCATTGGAATAAAATCAAAGAGTGGGCATGATTTACAGTTATATTTCTTTGCTCTTGAATGGTGAGTAATTTCCTCACATGTCCTTGCCCCAACATCAGTTAGAGACCAAGTTTTTGTCACATTATACCTTTCGTCCCTTCGACATTTGCACCAAATGCATGCATAATCTTGGTTTGCAGCACCTAAGCCACAAATGCAAGCAAGGCATTCCAGTCACCCCCTAGGAAGTACTCAACATTGTCAACCTCAATTTCATTTAACTGGGCCATTTCAGTTTAATATCTGAAAGAGTTTCTTTCAGATTGTCATAGGTCTCTTTTGTTTTGATAATTGCCAGCACAGAGTTCCCCTTTTCACTCCTGGCATTTTCCTTTTCATTTAAGATTGTATAGGTATTCACTACCTTGAGTCTCTTTCCAATGTTGGTGCCATGTCCACTTAATTTAACCTTTCCTGTTTTCTGTTCACACAGATCTCCTTTGATTTTGAGCCTTTGAATTTGTTTCTTTAGGCTATCATTCAGGGAAGTTTGGACTCCTTCAGGATCACCTGGGGTGGGTTTTAACTTCTATTTGGAATTTAATTCTGCAATATTCTCTTTTATCCTGTATGCATTTCGCATATCAGTCTTCATTGCTAACTCTTTCTAAGCTTGGTCAGAAATGTTATATTTATCCTTTATGTAAATCCACAGATTAATATCATTAATTTCATCACTGTTCAATGTTTTAGGGTTGTTTTCAGTAAATGGAAGTTCATTTTCATCAATGAGCCAAAGTGTGTCATACCCTTGGGTTTCAGAACTAAATATTTCCACTTTGGTTGCTATAAAATCATACTCTCCTATAAGAGGGAGTGTTGAATAATATTTAACCCTAAGTTGCATTTTAATTCTAGATCGGTGCCTTTGTGTATATTCACTGAAGCTCTTATTCTTTTGTGGGCCTCTTAGATGTTTCTTGTTCATCCTGGCTGCCTTTCTGGCTAAATCCTTAAATCTCTTCTTGTAAAAGGCACTAGACTTTTCTGATTTGCCAAGACCTTGCTGTAGTTTTTCCTCCACTTTTGAGCCTTTTTGCCACTTCATTGACAGCATTCTCCTCAAGGACTCTTTTCTGCCCCTTAAGCTCCTTATTCTCTTGCAGTAAAGAGGTCCACCTCTTCATAGTACTGATACTACACTTTGAAGGCGTATGTTTTTTATCTCCACTTATCAAGCAGCCTTCGGACGCTGACACCTCCCTTCTTTTTTGCTGAATCCAGTTTTCTCTTTAGCAGCCAAATTTTTTTCCTCAAGGAATTGAAGGGGTGAGTGCAAAACGGTGCTAAGTGACGATCTTAGGTGGTTTTCTTTTTTTCTGCGAAAGCGCCTGAAATTTTGCATGCCGCTGGTTTGCTCTTAATTTTCGAGATATCACGTATGCAAAAACTTGTATTTGTTGTCACGCCAACATGTGACTGCAAAGACGGTAAAGTCACTTAAAATCCCGCAAAATATTGATCTTTGCAGCGTGCAACCTTGAAAAAATGCTGATTTGAGGTAAAAACTGTTAGAATGATGATTCCACGTTAACGTGCAACCGCAAAGACGTTAATTTCACTCAAGTTACAGGCAAATGTTAATTTTACGCAATGCGCAAGCTTTAGACAATGTTGATTTCAGCTCATTTACGGACAGTTGAAATTTTGACTTCACATTATCGTGCCGCCCAAGGACTTTGATATCACTTAGAGAACCATGAAAAGTTCATTTCACGCAGCATGTAAGCTCAGTTGAAAGGCCATGTGCAAGAATGTCCGCTAGATTTTTCGCTGAAATCGAACATGGCCAACACAGCTCCAAACTTCGCATGCCAATTTGTTTATACCTGTAGAAAACTGCCTTGCACTTATTTCCCCTCGTTTTCCCCTAACTCCAAGGGTTAAGAGTTCCCAGTTTTATTAGAATCAGGGTTAGGGTTACCGCTCGAAACTAGGGTTAACGTTGAAGGTTAGGGTTACGGAACAAGGTTAGGGGTAGCACTCAAGGTTAAAGCTATTGCTTAGGGTTAGCGCTAGCGCTTATTTTTAGGGTTAGGGCTAGCGTTCAAGGTTAAAGTTATTGCTTAGGTTAGCGCTTCGTATTAGGTTAGAGTTAAGGTCAGGATACATTAGTGTTACCGCAGTGTTAGGCCAAGGAAAACAATCTCGACTTAGGAAATCTAGTGCACGAATCGATGCGTAAATCAAGTCAATGAATAGTGCCTAGAGATAGAGGCTGAACGTTTTGCAAATCGGCTACGTCAGTGACTTAAATGCTTAAATGTTTCTACGTGAAATTATTTTTTT
>JAHPZR010020487.1:0-54536 GCA_019787425.1 Platygyra sinensis | reverse complement strand
ACGAACGGACAGCTTGCTTTGCCTCAGACAAATTGAAATTTGTAAAAAGCGATCCCCGCTGTTCTGTTGCTCTGTTAAAGGTCATATTTTTGTTGATTTATTGCAAATTAAAGACAAATTTCATTGCCAAGAGTCAATTACGTACATGGTGTGTCCGCTTACGAGAGAGCGTAAACAAAAGAAAAATCCAATTTTCATTTTCAAAAGTGTCCGCGTCCGCATACGAGAGAGTGTCCGTTTACGGGAATGTGTAAATAGAAAGTTTGACTGAGAGGTAAAAACAGGGATTTAAAAAGCCGTCCGTAAGTAGAGCTGTCCGCTTACGAGAGTGTCCGTTAGCGGAGAGTTGACTGTATATGAATACGGTGTGTTTGACGGAAGTTTCTTGAAATAAGTATCAAGTGTTTTAACAGCCACACACAAGTCTTAAAGTGATGCAACTTTTCAACTGCATGATCATCACTTTGTCCTCTACCAACACTTTAGGTATTAAACTAAGATGGCTTTGGTTTTTAAATCTTTTGGGTGATGTTTTACAGCTGTGTGGAACAACATGATTTTTACAAAAAAATTACTTGATACCTATTCAGATTGGATGTCATTTTGAATTCAAAAACCATAATCTTTCATACCTAATTGCAATACGTTAAGAACATATGTAACTTTAATATTTTATAACTACATTCAACGACGTTCCAACCCCTGACAGTATGGACAACTTTCCATTAGGTAAAAGTGTTCATCAAAATATGCTGAGTAAATAATAACCTCTCACTAACCGAGCAAGCTAGGTTAGGAAGTAGTTTATCGTATGACAATCGGGCCATGATTGTTTTGAATTTGCTGGCATTCGAAAACAAAAAATACACGGAAACAAAAAATACATGGAAACTATCAGTATGGCGAAATCCCGACCTAGAAAGAACCAGTCAGAACCTCAGGAACGTACCGAAAGTTGTTGGAATGATTTACACTCAAACCTGTATTAAACGGTCACCCACAGGGAATGGCCACTGAATACAAGTGACCAGTTTGATCACTTAAAGTGCCTATAACCCCCAAAATTGTTTTTTACTTAGTGCAATCCCTGTATGGAATTAGGAAAAATGCCACAGAAATTTTTGCATTCGGTTGAGACCCTAATTTTTTATGAATTTTTAAAAATCAAAAATAGCGCGCTTTTTCAAAACACGACCGAGCAGCAGAATCACTTAAAGTAGTCTGGGTATAGCACAGTTTGTGACGTCATTCCAGGCCATTGATCGCTTTCTAGTTTGAGACAGTCTTTGCTGCCATAGAAAGAAAGGAAATCCCAGATAAATGCGTTGTTTTCGGATGCAACAACAGGCCAAACAAGGAAAAGGGCACATCCAGGGCATTGTTTCTCTTCGAGTTCTTGTTCTTTTTTTCTTTCTGCCTCATATTGAGCTACCCAATTCTCGTCTGCTAAAGGCTCATTAGCGTAGATATCTTCCGGTTTATCATCATCTGAGGTGTCTTTTTGTTCGCTCGCGTTTGACATGACCTCGACTTCTAAGTCATACTCTACCTCCGTTTCTGCAATCTCGCAATCCGAGCTTGAGTCAAAGCTAGCATCACTGGACGACATTACCAAGAGATACGATTTTACAAGTTTTTTGATCTAGAATCGACGTTCCTTAGACAAAATACTTGACACTGCAAACACCAAACCCGTAAGTACAACAACCGAAGCGACGCGTGCAAAGGCCTGGAATGACGTCACTAGGCCCATTCTCCCGTTTGCTCGGTCGTGCTGCAAAGGACGCTCACTCAAAAAAATTCACAAAAAATTCGGATTTCAACTAAATGCAAAAATTTTTGCGATATTTTTCCTAATTCAATACAAAGATTTCAGTAAGTGAAAAACAATTTTTGGGGTTATAGGCACTTTAATACAAGGTGACCGCTTCATGCAGTCTTGAAGTGCCACTTGAATATCATGTTCAAGAAGACAACTTTTCATGCAACTCAAAGAGAAATTAATGAAAAAAGAATTCGACCTCCAGTGCTGAAAAGCCATTTGACCTAAAATTTGAAACTCTCGACATTTAAATGATTTGCAAAAATAAATAAGAAGTCATTTAATAAACTCCGTGTGTTACATGATTTGAAAGTTACACAGGTCGGGATAACAGAAAAAAAAAGCATGTTGGGATAAGAGGTGACCGCATTACCGCTTAACGAAGGTCAAAATTACAGTACCTAAGGTAAGTAAGTTTCGCGACTTTAAAAACTTAAATGTGACTATTTGTGAGATTTCTTTAGATTTTCTGCCACGCAAATTGTCTTGTGAGATTTGCTCATTAAGGGCATAAGATTTTGACTCCATCTAGTATTTGAGACATGATTGACCACCCCCATCACAAGTTTGCAATTTCTTTTGAGATGCACGTGGACTGCAAGACTTGTTTCAAATCAAGCTACTGTACGTACTAAGACCTTCTAAATAGAGCTATAGTTCAGCGGTATACCTATGATATTTAAGAGCTGTTAGGCATTGGAAGGTTTTCAGTTTGAACACAGGCCGTCTTTATTGGCTGATTTGGGAGGGAAACCTCCCGATCGCCCTAGGGGAAAAGGCTTAACAGAGGGTGACCGCTTAACATGAAGCCGCTTAATACAGGTTCGACTGTATTACCTTAAATTCCTCTCGCAGAACAATTGCTCCATTCTCTGACTTGCTCTTGAAGTATCTCACAAACTCAGCCACAGGAATCGGTTTGGGATTACCATCTTCCGCCTCGCTATAGATATCTTCGTTCTCCTCAGGAGGAGGCACTTCCTTATCAACAGCTAAATGAAAAGTAAAGTAGAACATGAACATTTGGTTAATGTAACGTAACAGGTATTATAAATAGTTTACACGCTAGTGCCTTGAAGCCTTAACGAATTAGCGGACGCCAGCACCTTAAACCACCCTGATAGTTCACTCTGTAATGATAAAGCAATTTTAGTAGTACACGGCCAGAAGCTTGTAGGGCCGTTCCATTGTGTAAGTGAACAGATATGAAAAAAATGTGAAACCAACAAATTTAATATGAAACCACTATCTCAGGACAGATAGCTGGGTTTCATATTAAAGTAGTTTGGGTTCTTTGGTATGATTCACACTTAATAACCCAAAATGGAGGCAGGCTGGCCAGTTGGCGAGGACCAATCTAGTGGCAGGCAGGAGGATTTGAACCCTGGACCTCTGGATTACAGGTCCTGTACCCCAACCACTACTTAGCCATAAGAAAATAAGGGCACCTGTTATGGTCAGTTCAGGTATTACAGGACAACTATGCATATTTAAGTTAACTGATGTTAACCAAAGTTGACGAAGAATAACAAACAAAATAACAAAACTGACAAGCTTGGAGAACTAGTATAACGATTTGCCAAGGCAGAAATATTTTCAAATGAGGTACTCATTATATTGTGATATTGAATTATTTGCAGGGACATTTATTTTATTCTTCTATGCAAGATATTTTACCTTTTGCAGGCTTTTGAAGTTGAGCAACATTCTGATAGACCAAATTTGATGTACTTGCAGTCAAATCTGGGGAATCATTTTTAAGATCGTCAAGTTCAACAGGAGTCCTTCTAGATCTGTCACGATTTGGTTCTGACTGCTTCCTCCTGATTACAAACCAACACAAATTATAGCGTTTAGCTGTTTTAAAGTTGAAAAAATAAGTAGAAATACATTAAATTATAACCGTTTCTTCTCTCCAAATGTTTTTGTATTGTGTATCGGTTTTGTGATTATTAAACTCAAAATAGAAAGCCAACAAAACCCCACCGCAAAGTTACAAAACTCAAATCAAAATTAATTCAACCTTATCCTGGGTTAGCCTAATTGGGCTACAGGAGCTCCGCTTTTAAGGTGACCTAAATCTATTTAAGAAATTGAAAACATGTACCGTGTTTCTATCGAGTTATACAAACACGAGTGGAAGTTTGGGAGAACGAGAAATGCTGTGGGAACACGAGCCGCAGGCGAGTGTTTCCACAGCTTTTTCGAGTTCTCCCAAACTTTCACGAGTGTTTGTATAACTCGATAGATACACGAAGTACATGTTTTCTATTTCTTTTAGAAAACACCACGACGAGAAAAAGGAAAACAACTTGTTAACTTTGATTATCAAAATGTAAATTCTCTTTGCTCGCGCCATCACTACGTCAACAGCGCGCGCTAGTTCTGTGTCTCCATCGAGTTATACAAGCACGATTTTTAACCAATCAGCGCCTGTGCTTTCTTAGGACTGTTTTCTAAATATTAATATTTAGACAGGAAGCCACATCAGCCTTGGCTGGTTTTGATGCAGGTCCTCTATCCTAGTCAAATTGGAATTTGGAGATGCTGGTTTTTGTGGAGGGTGGATAACTGTGAAGGACGAAGAAAAACCCTGATACACAAACGTGACAATGTAGCTCTTCGCGCAACTTGGTAACCTGATACTTTTGTTTTCCCACAAACGTATATAACATGAAACCCTTGTTTTCTCCAAAACGAAAAAAAAAATCCCACGGAAAATGGGCTTGTTTTTTGGGTGGATAAATGAAAGAAAGTTAAATATTCGACGAAGAAACGAAAGAGAAACGATTTTCTTTTTTTCTCAAAATGCAATTTATAAAATCACTGACAAACAAGAACTAATTTAATTATCAGTCAGATAGTCACGGAACACCACTTTCTTTTTGTTGCCACCTTTTTTGTTTACAATAAAGCAATTCAAAATTTAATACACAACCATATTGATTGATACAATTGAGAAGCATTTCAAAGAGAAGTATTGAAGGTTAACAGCGCTACTTGGCCAACATTGTCCTGCATCGGTGAACGAGTCTCCTCAAAGCCTGATTAAATTAATTTGCACTTTCAGTAGGTGCCATGCGGTCTGCAGCAATATTTGAGCACTTTCCTGGTTTCTTATGGTACAAATTTATTTCTTATGGTAAGCCACTAACTCCCCCTTCTTTATGTAAACCCTGACAAACATACTACTGTAGTTTGAAAACAGATGATATTTTGTTGAACCGACCTGTGGATGATTCTAAAAGATACGGTTCACTTTTACACTAGAAAGGGAGAAGAGGCGCTACCTGACATCACATGACATATAGGAAACCCCGTGGAAACAATATATAACACTGACGATGCTAGAACGCATGCCTCTTACATGCTGGGTTCTCCCACAAGGAAAGCCACTATATAGTTGTGCGATTCCGTATGCAATGTTTCATTCACCTAATATCTAGAATAAACGAAACCTTACTAATCTGTGCACACGTTTAGAGCAAATTGGTTTTGTTATAAAGAGAACAGTACCACAAGGAGAGCAAGGGGTTACTTGAAACAAATATATTGCTTTGCAATGTTCACACCTTAACTGACTTAGATGGAACATGTTTTACGTAGGGTACACGGAGAGCAGGGATGGCGCAGTGGTGAGACCGCTCGCCTCCCACCAATGTGATCTGGGTTTGATTCCCGGATCCGGCGTCATATGTGGGTTGAGTTTGTTGTTGGTTCTCGTCCTGCTCCGAGGGTTTTTCTCCGGGTTCTCCGGTTTTCCTCCCTCCACAAAAATCAACACTTCTAAATTCTAATTCGATCTGGAAACAGTGGATAAAGAGCCACTTCGTGGCAATGCCACTGCAAATTCCTATTTTACACATGTACCTGTCCCACCTCACGCCCACCACTTTCCCTGCATCTTGACTAATTGTTTAATTGAAATTAATTAATCAATTAATTAAACAAACATTAAGGTTTACATCTTAGCACCATTGTGCCATACCACCTAAACACATTAGGGCATTCTCCAATAACAACAAGCTCAACCCACATATGGCACAAGGCGAAAATTGAACCCGGGCCATGAGGTCTACTTGGCTCCATATTCTACTGGAAAAATTTACCAAGCCAAATAGAAAATATCGGTACACACATGTATGAGTTTAGGGAACACAATCCGTTTGGACATCAATCGACCAAGGTTTTCTGAATTAATTTTACTGTACTCAGCATGTACAAGGCTTTGCCACTAAAGGCCAAGACAAAACCAAAGGCTGTTGCAATATGTTGAATACTGATGAATAATATTAACTAACTTGCACAGCTTCACATAATGCAGCTACACACCTTTACACTCGGACAGATATAGCTTGTTACCACAGATCAGAAGTGCATGTAAAAACTGCGCTGCGTATGCTACAGTGTATGATATAGAAGAACTGGATGGAAGTTAAGATGACTCAAGATTCTTGCCTTCATCATGCATGAATGAGATCTCTTTCACTGATAACAAAGCACTATAGACACACTAAACAAATAATGTACACACCTACGATACCAGAATACTGCAACTACAACCGCTGGTATAATAAGCAGCAACAGGACCACAGGCACAGCTATAGCTGCGGCATTAGGAGAACCTGAATGGTTGGATTTATCTGTTTCTCCCAGATCTTCAACAAAGATAAAACAGACATATGTGAAAAAGAACCCTGATAAAACGAGACCCAAATATAGCGATCATGTTTAGCCAGTCCCTTACGCCTTTGTTATATCGAGGTTTCACTGTAATTTTTTTTCCAAAACCAATAAGTATTTTTACCAGTTGAGTAGAAGACAATGCAAAAATATTTTGGTGTAGCTTTAAAACACTGATTGATTTTAAGAACTTGAATCACAATTAACCAGTAAGATAAAACACGAGACCAAATTGTAACTAGTTTAAAGCAGTACATTTCTATTTAAATTTGTGAAACCAAAACGACTACTTTTCTAAATGATACACTGAAGCAGTCAATTTAACAATGTAAATCCTATGCATAACGATTATGAACACTTACCTTTAGGAGTGATGGAAATTTTGGCAACCTTGCTGGGAACTCCAGCAAAAATTCCCTGAAAAAATGTGCAATATCACAAAAGAGATATTAGCTATTACTTTAACCTCCCAGTGCTGCAATCAATGCAGTGACTGTGTTTAAATCATCGCGACTAAGGTTTCTTATTCTTACATGGAAATAGAAAGATGAAAAATCTAAAAAGTAAACAATTTGTTGAAAAGCAAGGTTACAAGACTGGGACTGAATGGAACACAAACGATATCAATGTAAGATCCGCTCATGAATAAAACAAACTTTTTCTTTAGATTTCAAAAATGTCTATCTGAACGTGATATTCTACATATTTATGGCCACATGCAATACTAATAGGCCTAATACTGTATCATTTGTAACTTACTTTAAACTACATGTTGACAATGTCAGCTCTATACGTACTGCCAGTATTTTGTTTAGTATTTAAAGAATTAATTCATCAACCAATCAACCAATCTTCATTTAATAGTTAAAACAACACATAAACTTAAATATACAATAATTAAAACCTATTAATAACCTAAAATTATTTAAAACCAGATTAGCTAAAAGGTAAATTCCTACACATAAGATTTTCAATTATTCACCTGCACATCTTTACCATTTTTGTGGGTACTATTACTAGTAGTAATCAAAGATTAGGAAGTGCGTTCTGCAGGATATGTAGTATAATAATAGAAAGTGGGTTTTTTGAAGAAAAGGAAATGGAAACTTATGGTTGACTGTGGCTTTATTCTTATATCGGGAGTTGTACACAGTTCCCTCACACTTCGAGGAATACACTGAGAAAAAAGCCAATGTACAGGCATGACGTAATCGATGTACAGAACGAGCAACCTCCTTCCCAGGGTCCTCTCTCTACTTCGAGAAAGTACCCTGGTTATGGCTGGTCACGTGTCTAAGCATGCCAACCCAAGACGCACAGAGGGTGGGTCCTGAACTTAATTTTGTCAACACTCTCTAGCTAGGGAGGTGAATGTTGCGCTGCTATACGGACGCTATTTTGAAAAGGAAGCAAGTTATTTGTCAGAGATCCTGCCTGGCCAGCTGCTTCGGCTCTACCTGAACTTCTATGATTATGAGATGTTAATTGAGGGGGAACTTTGCTTATATTTCACTGCATTTTTAAATAACCGTCCACAACCTGCTTCGGATTAATTTAATCAGTTTTTCACCCCAAAGGAATTAAATAACCGTGAAATTATCGATGGGAACATTCAACTTGGAGCTACTTTCTTGACCGAAAACAGGATTTACTACTAAACAGTTTTAAAATAAAAGCCAATGCATTTTGCAACGCGCGACCGATGTCGTTGTCAAGTTGTTTACAAAATTTTACACTGCAAGAGAATCGAATGACCGCCTTCCGACTGGATGAATTCAATCAAATTCAAAGCTTGTTTCTGCCAAACACTGGACGTATCAAACTCTAAACGAATACTCAATGCCTCTGTTATGATTTTGCCGATCGAAAAATATAAGCTGCTTAATTAATCAAGCTTATTTGCCGTGCAGACGTTGTTGTCAAATTCTTCGTAGATTTTTTTCGCTGCAAGAAAAGGGAATGACCGTCAAACAAAACTACCTTTGAGGGCGAACATACGACGTGTTTGACTCTAAACGAATGGGTAAATACATACGTTGTGATTTCGCCGAATGAAAAATAAAATTAAGTTCACCGCGCGGTCCATTTACTGTTGTGGTTTTCAGTTCCAAGCTCTTTGCCAAATGTTTTCACCGCCACAGATTCCAAAGACCGTCCAACTGCCGATGGGAAAAATTGAGCCAAATGTGGAGGTAACCTTTTAGCCGAGCACTGAACACATTGAACTCCAATATCGAATGTGACGATTTCATCGCTGTTAGTTTTGCCGATCCACAACGTGAGTTTTACAAATTTCTCGAAGTAACGAGAGGACCCTGGGAACGAGGTTGCAGGACGAGGCCAAACGCCACACGTGTTATTTTCTCTTGCACGTGTTATTTTCTCTTGCACGTGTTATTTTCACTTGCACGCGTATCTGAGGCCCAAAGCCCCTGAAAAAACTTAGAGGGGCGGCCAAATTGCAGAAAAAAATCTCGATTTCTCACGCCTGCAAACCAAATTAGGATGCGTTCTCTCGTTCCTCGAGAACGCAATTAGCCTACATATTATTATATATTAGTATAAATTTACCGTAGTCTATTGTGATCCGTGAATTTGATTGGCTATATTACCGTCGACTATCTGCTGATAGTCAACAGTTACGCATCAGTGTACATCGCGCGTCACGTTTGAACCTGAACTAACATAATAAAACAGTTCTTTTCTACGCGT
Organism: Platygyra sinensis; assembly: GCA_019787425.1. Classification (NCBI taxonomy): domain Eukaryota; kingdom Metazoa; phylum Cnidaria; class Anthozoa; order Scleractinia; family Merulinidae; genus Platygyra; species Platygyra sinensis. The sequence goes on along the minus strand of JAHPZR010020487.1, from coordinate 45,319 downwards.
TACTTGACATTTTTTTCTTTTTATGCAATGAGACAACGGTAAATTTATACTAAAACAATTAGACTACTCGCCCTCGTTTTCTACGAGCGATAGTCAACTCGGCTGCGCCTCGTTGACTATCTGCTCGTAGAAAACTCGGGCTCGTAGTCTAATTGTTAATTAGTATCACCCAACTAGTGTACTATGCAAATCTTGAATTATAATTGATTACGCTACTAGGTGACTATTAGCAACAGTCCTCGAGCAGCGAAATTTGCTGGCTTTTCTCTCGTTTTATTCCCAAATAGATATTTTTCTTCAACTTGCATTTGCTAACTATATTAGTGTCTTCTGTCCGAATAGTTGAGTGATATTAAAACAATTAGACACTTCGCCCTCAAGCCAAGGGTCAATAGCCCATTCGGCTTCGCCACAACATGACCTGCTTTCAGTTGGCTTCATAGCTCGGTCGGAAGAGCACTGCACCAACATTGCAGTGGTCAAGGGTTCGGATCCCCTTGAAGCCAAATTGTTCTGGATAGGTTTTGTTTTCTTAACTGCTTAAGGTGCACATGTAACTATGATGACCTCTTCTCTTTAAATCTTTCTCCTGCTTGGCAAATATGCGTTCATATGTACATGAGTACAATAACTCGGAACTGAGTTACTTTACTTACACCGTTGTCTCGGGTCACAGCCCTCTGGAAGATGACATACTCTTCTCCTTTCTCAAGTGGTTTATTAACAAAACCTACATGCGGTGTGCCATCACCAACAGTAAATTCCCAAGATTTCTCATACACCGGAACATTTGGTATCTGAGCGGTTATGTAGAAGTTCAAGTTGTCTTTGTTGGCGTCATTTGAATTCAGTCTTGAATCATAATCGTCTGGAAGGTCTTCTGTTCCATCAACAACTTTCAGAACTATAACTTGATAAGCACTGAAAGTGCAAGAGGAGTAATAATATTAATATACCCTTGATTAAAATGGAAGCCTCAACAATTCTGGCCTAAAAGGGTAACACGACCCCAGCATTATTATAATTATACCAATGCAATGCAACGGGATGTGATACAACAAAATATACAGGCTGTAATGCAACTTGAGTAAACTTGTATTAAGTGTAAACCGTTCCAAAAACATGCATGATTTTTATCTTCTGCTATGCCAGATTATGATATCAATTAGCTCTGGGACAAGCCAAACTAATTGAATTCACCAAATTCGAAAACAAAGTAAAAAATAACCTAAAAAAATAAAGCCATGTAATTGAAGTTTCGGCATTATGGTTGATGAGCCCGCACTTAGGTGTTGTATGAAGTTGAAAAAATCAGATGCTACAAAAAATCAATACAATCTTATCTTTTTGGCTCATTATTTTGTGAACTACAATTTAACTAATGAAATTCTAACAATCATGAAAAAACAGAAGCTTCATCTGCACCGTTTAAAAGTCACTCATCCTCATAGCATTGGCTGACGCTAAGGGCGGCTAAACGAAACAATAAGTAAACAACCCAATAGCCCTTTTCATGGTTAGCTTTCGACATTTGCATTACAATAAAATCTAGCATGTATGCGAGGCAATTTCGGGCTAAAACTACAAAATAGCCCGAAATTGCCTCGCATACATGCTAGATTTTATTGTAATGCAAATGTCGAAAGCTAACCGTGAAAAGGGCTATTACTGCCCCCAAAGAACAAAAGAGATGCAGATTAACAGGAAAGAACAAAAAAGGCTCTAAAGAAGTGCAAGTCAACTGGTGTCAAATGCGACTGTGCTATGCATTACACAATCTACATCTATAACACATGTATTTCTGGGTTCTGTACAACACATTGAAATAGTCACCTTATTGGACCATTTCTTTGCTCCACAGGCCAAAGATAAATTCCAGCCACTGGCCCCGAAACAGTCACATCAGTCACATTGGCAGCAACTGGAGCTATTGGAGCTAACAAGTACAACAAGACATTACAAGATTTGTGTGTCACTAATTCAAGTTAAACAGTATTACCTAATTTTAGCAAAGGAGATCTTAACCACGTTTAACCACGTAGAAAAAGGCTCAGAGGAACTTATAAACGAAAGTGAAAAAGGGAAAAATGAGACTTACGGTAAGAAGTGAAACAGGCTACTTAAGATTTGTTTTCGTTTTTTAGTTTTCATTCATTGCTTTTATTTTCTCTGAAATGGACCTTGTCTGAAATAAGTGGTTAGATTTTTTGCACTTACAGAATTTACATCAGAGTCTGTATTTAATACTTACCCGCAACTTTCGTTTCCCTTTCCAATTCAATGGGAAAACTCTGTCCACAAACAGACGTTCCATACACCTGGAAATGGTAGTTAGTACCTGGCACCAAACCAGCTACTGTGTATATTGTTGACTTTCCTACCCTCCTATCACCTGTGTCTTTAAATGTTTTATTGTACAACTTTGTACCAGAGTACCTCACCTAAACATTTGAACACAACAGATTAATTTGAATATCAATAAAAAGTATCTGAAAAGATACTTAAAGGGGCATTGTCACGAGGATTTTGCTGTTTTAGGTCAATTCTGTGCTTAAATCATTACTTTGAGGCTTTAAGCATAAACAAAATGCTTCTGAAAAGCTACGACGATGAATTTTATCAAAGAGGGCTAACCTAACCCCTTTTTGAGGATTTTTGGAACACGTAACATCAAAACTTGAAAAAATTGGCCAATTTTTTCAAATTCCAATCCATTTCCATCCATAGCGACAGGCGACAGGAAACAGTTTTAGTACCTTTAAATAGTCTTCAATAACAAAATGAGATCATTAGTTTTGGAATTCAATTGATCCGAAGGCACCTTCTAGCTTTTTATAAAGTTGCTAAATAGTGTGACAATGCACCTTTAACAATATTGAAACAAAACCTGACAAAAAAACGAGGGCGAGTAGTCTAATTGTTTCAGTACACAATCTAAAGGATTACAGTGAAAGTTGAAATTTGTAATGAAAATGAACTGACGTGTGCAAGTACACCATTATATCTAACCGTCAGTGATTTCTCAGAAGTGAAAAGTTAAACATTGTTTGAAATGTAGAGACCAAAATAACTTTCAAGTGTCGTTTGAAAGAAATTAAGTAGCATTGTATGACTATCATAGTATTTGCTCTTGATACCTACGGGGTGATAGTTACTTCTACCTTGATATTCATCAACGAACCTCAAGTTGATAATTTTATATTAAACAACTATCAGATGATGTTTTTGTGATATTCGAAATAATCAAGGTCTCTGTAAGCATTATCAGCCGAGGTAGAAGGCTGAGGCTGACAACCCTTATCCCTAGACCTTAATTTTTTACTGGATATCGCAAACACTAAATCTAATAATTGTTTTCTTATACATGTACGTCAAACGAAAAAAAAAAATATGGAAGTTCTGTTTTTGCTTCTTCAGAGACAACAAGCACCACACGGCGCGCAAACGTGACATGATTACCCTAAGAAATCATGCACTACGGTCGTACATAACATGATACAGTGATCTCAAGTGTTGTTGAAATGATTATTATATAATCTGCAGCAAGATCACGTCCAAAATTCACTGTACGCTTTCAGCCAATCAGAAAAGAGAAATTCAGTACAATGTATGATAATACTGTTAACTACATATAGAAATAAGAAGATACATGACGTTTCAGAAATTTTTTCACTGCTTTTGTCAAAAATACTAGACATCTCAATAGAACTTACAGTGTAGTCCAAGCCTTCCTTTATGGTAACTTTTGGTTTTGTCCATTCAAGGGTCACCTCAGTTGATCCAGATTTTGTTGCTTTTAAGTCGGTAGGAGCTTCGGGTTCTTTGGTTGATTCGAACACATGTTTTGAATATAAATGTCAGTTCAATTAAAAATCATGAGTTACAAGTCAGACTGGAGTGATGCTCAACTCTCTAAAATCCTAACCAACGCTGTTTATATAAGAAATACCTAGACTGATTTTACTGGCCAGTAGTAAATGTTGTCAATGAAAGTGAACATAAGAGTCTACCAAGGCCTTTTAACATGCTTGGAGTGCAAAAAAAAAAAAAAGAAAAAAATTCCAGTGCTATGTTATGCTAGTCGTAACTACTATAATAGGGAATTCAAGCCCAAAAGTCATCCCCACCAGCCCCAGAAATTTGTCTCTTACAGTAGTTCTATAATTAGGATTTCCTAAAAATATCTTTACCCAAGAAACTTCACGTGCCTGTCGAGCAGGTAAAGGACAGAATACACAAGCACCCAGGCTAATGAACGTGGCTTTCTTTGCTACATGTACTTAATTCCACCAATGAGGTTCCAGTTATACAATAATGTACCTGAAATATTCTCATCGCCAAACACGCGTGCAAAACGTCTGCGCATGCGCAAGGTCTCTATTTTCAAAATGGCGGTTGCGAATGCGAACTTCACAACAAGAACGCCTTTTTTTTTTTAGCTAAAATCGAACTTTATTAGCATCCAAAACTTCAAAGCAGGGAACGTTAAACCTCCAGGTATGAACTGGAGTAAGGATTTCTAGAAAGTTCGCGGCGATCGCGCAAGAAAGCTGCTCATTTAGACAAATTCGTGCATCGCCGTTCTCAGTGTTTATGTTTGACTTCAGAATGAAACAAAAGAGAGCGTGGCCTTTCAAATGTGATTTTCGTCTTTGGTGCAAGGAGGAAAGTATGTGGTGCAAAAGAGAGAAACTAAAGCAGTTAATAAACTTTGTGTTCATGAAATTCTAAGATTATCTTTTGTGTGTGGAGCTTACTTTTTTGAATATCGCGGCCGGAATCTAGTTTGTTTTGATATTGCATATAATTTCAATGGCAAATTCGCGCCGGAAGCAGGGAAGGCACACATGCGCACTGCGTTTTTCACGCGTGTTCTCATCGCCATGCATTACACGTACAAGTATATGTACAAGTACATCATTATTGTACTCACTTGATGTTTCCAATACCCTAGGTTGAGTATAGGGTCCAGGACCTGCTTTAGTGTACGCTCTAACAAACACATTATACTGGGAACAAAGAGGCAAATCATACAGGACAACAAATGTTGCGGTTGTATTTAATGTTCTGCTGTTGCTGGATGATCGTTTTTGGCGTTTTCCTCTTGACAACAACTCTTGCATGACATCATACAAGATAACTTTGCCATAACTCTTTTCTCTTGTTAGAGGCGCCCACGAAATGTTGAAAGTGGTTTTGTTGTAGCCAACAAATGAGACATTAGCTGGACCAACACTGGGTCCTAACAAATGGAATGCAAATATAAAGAGTTAGTTACAAAGAGCCACTCAACTTGGAAAATGGATCGTTTTTAAATAGTGACAATTTTGATGCCACCGACTTGAGGTTTTAATCCAAAGGTTAAGTTAAAGTTGAAGCCCACTGACATTGTTAAGAAATAGTGCAAAATAAAACGGTAAGAGAATACACGAGGAGATGTAACACAGCTGAAAACATTCACGTTCACATAGTTATCAGGCCGTATCATGAGACCAAGTTATCTTTGTCCGAGAGACCGAGCCAATTATAAGGTAAGTGCCGCCTGTCTGATCACCGAAGCAAGTAATAGTTCTCATTTTTATATTCCTCAAATTTGTTGTTCTCTACTTTCCCAGCCATGCAGTATCAGAGATTTTTTTTCTCTTTTTGGTACCTTTTCTCATCTTACAAATTTTAAAAAAAAATACGTTCAAAGTAGAGTCACTATAACATGTTTCGTCCGCTACAAAATTAAGCCCTGTTCTGCATGGTTAGTACTTGGATGGGTGACCTAATACAAGTACCCCGTGTTGTAATAACGTTTTCCTTTTCTTTTACCCCTTCCTTTTCCAATGTGATATTAAGGACTGCAGAACTACCATCCTTGCATAATGTCACTTCTTCTATTTATCTACTTCCTAAATCCTATATGCAAAGATTAAGAAAATTTCGTCATCTCGGGTACAAATCAAGGATTCTGGTCTCACTGAGGGTGTTGACGACGAAACACCACCACTTTTCCCTGTCAAAGTATCGTTTAGGGTGAACTGGAAGAAATAATAATTAAAAGAAACACTCTTATTTAATTTCTGTTTTCAGGCTTGATTTCTGCTGATCTCTCGATTACGCGAGTCGGGTCTACAAGTGCTCAAGGAATCCTCTCTTGAACAACAGCTAGTAATTGAACCTATTCCATTTTAAGTGGTATCTTTTAGGGGTATAATGAAGCTCAGGCAAAGTCCACTTAAGTCTCCCGTAGGAGTTAAATTCAAATTTTCCGAAGAGCATTCTTTGCATTTTCATACGGGAGCTCCCCCCAGGTTTCCAAATGTCTAACAGGAAGTGATGGAGTGAAGGAGTGATGGAGTGAAATCGGGTCCACCACTACAACTTGGAAAATAATAAATATTTTCCAAGTTAAAAAAGTATATCATCATTTGAAACTACTGCATGAATATTTTCATAATTTGAAATATCGCTCAGTCAGTTGGTCTGTCTGTCCGTCCTTCAGTCTGCCAGTCTGTCAGTCCATCAGTTGGTTGGTCAGTTAGTCAGGTAAATCAAGCCATCTATTTTGTGTTTCAACGACATGTACTTGCCCTTCATGCCCCACTTATGACATCATGATTTCAGTTTATTTACAGGCAAGGACCTACAGTAATTCACAATATTCATTTGAATGATACTTTTCAATTGTCAGCATTTACACAGGAAAGATGTTCACAATCCCATGCAATCTCTTGCATTTGTAAACCCAGATGTACAGATGTATTTACAAAACATGCTTAAAATGGAACTGAACTCACTAAACTCCGGGACTTTCACATTTGAAGAAACATTTGGACCAGGTTTGATAGTCACAGCTCTGACATAGAACTGATACTGGACTCCACCCAATACCTCAACTGAGTAACTTAATGCTCCTATTCCAGAGATCTCTTTTTGTGTATTCTCACTGTGACTGTAAAACACAGTGTAACTCCTTATAACTCCATTTGGTTTTGCAGGTTCCTGCCAGGTCAGCTGTATCCTTGGACCATTAGACATGTCTGGGTTTAGCACAGTGTGATTGAGGGATGCGGGAACACTAGGTGCTGAGACAAAATAATTAAAATTAAGAAATTATAAAAAAATTGATTGCAACACAATTCTTACCAGCAGGGTTACTGTCTACAAGTGCATTGTTGCTGTATGCAGGTTAAGCATGCAGGAATTTTTTAAAGCATATAGAGTCATGGTTGGTCCGGCCAGAGTTTTGTCCCTGCCTCTTTGCCAGTTTTTAAACACTCCGGCTTTTGAGACATTTTCTATTCCCAAATTAAAAGAGCTTTAATTTCAGGAGAACATACAATGTACTTAAAACTGTCTTATGCGTAATTGTAGCTTGTAAATGTAGAAGCATTCAAGCGACAGCCAGAAATACTTTTGTGCTCGCAGGGTAGCATTAGTGAACAATTTACTGTTTTGTGCTTACTCAAGGCTAAATTCGTGTTTAGTACAAGGAAATGAAAGAACCCTTTGTACTGTCCATGTGGTTCACACCCTAGCCATAATCGCATATGCAAGTATTTTTGTGGGCAACTCCTTAGCTTGCAGCTGTAGTTACTAGGTATCCTGGCAACCCCTACGACCATAGGATCAGCTAGAGGCTACCATTTGACAACCTTTGGGCCAACTTTCTGCTATGTTCTGTGCGAGTCATTACCAAAGGACGTAACTTTCCTTCATTGTTAGCTTTGATTTCAGAGTAGCAAGTTTTTAATGTTAATACCAAATGAGTGATATTTTTTTACTACATTGTTGCTATCATGATCTACTTATCTTCAGTGTTATTACATTTTGTTCAGTTTTTCATTATTAATTCAGTTTTTCAATATTAATTCTTCTTGGAAACATTCTTAGTTGTTTTTAATTATGTCTTCCACAGGATTATGTAACTAATTGTAAATGCTGTATCTAAGCTATACTGTATTTTTAATGATATTTCATTTCGACCGCGGCTGCACTACCCTATTATGCACAACTCTCACTCTGCATTTGTACTGCACCTGCGAACTTTCGTTTCTCATCTTGTACTAGCTTCAAGCCTACAACCATTATTTTCGGAACTTTTTACTACAGTTATCTATACCTTCTGTCATTCACTGTCGCCACTAGTGTATCTCGTGAACTTTGAACTTTAATTAAATATGCCCTTAATCAATCTATCAGGAAGAGTTCGAATTATCTATCACCTAGGACAGTGCAATCCCTCTGATGGGTTTCTGAGTAAGAGGTAACCTTAGAAACTTTACACAATTACACTCCTCAAATATGTTTTTTAAGGTATCAGTATATCCCAAAATTGACCATATTTTCAAAAAATTGCTTTTCACTTTTTCAGATAGATCTCTTTGCGATCTTTATTTAAAAAAAATTCAAAGAGAATAGATTAATTATAAGCAGAGTTATAAGCGAAAGATGTTTCTTTGCATTAATTACCTCTAATTGATAGCTGTCAACAGGTTACCACAAGAAGTAAACTTATATTAAAAACTTGCGTATCTCGAAACGAAAATTTCTGAGTGAACCACACATTTTGAGTTCGTTTCTGGCGAGTCTTAAACATTTTACCCTAAAATTTGGAGAAGACATCACCCAATAAATGTTTTATTAACTCTCAAAGTTCAACTGCGTGTCAAAAGTAAACCAGACAAATAATCCAAATTTCCCGACACCCTTTTTAGAGAAAGTTGTCAAGAAGACAGCGATGTTGATAGCATCCTCCCTCTCAAATCCGGTCAGAAACGAACTTGATTTGGTGAACCTTGTTGCTTTGTGAAATAGGCGTTATATTTGAAAAACCTTAACTTTTTTATTGCGGGCCCAAGAGAGGCCCACAACCCTAATCTTGACAGTGACCAGTGAATTGCATATTACGCGTGCGCGCCACGTTTATAACAGGGACACTGAAACCGGAAGTTGAAAATTTGTTCGCCACTAAGAATGATCAGAATGCGAAAAATGTGTGAATCACAACAGTTTGTCACATGGGATACCGGATGCAGACTTCTGTCACATGGAAGATCAAAGTACGTTGATCCAAGCTTCTGTTACTCCGGCTCAAACTCATTGACGGAAAAAATTAAACCCAGCAATGGTTGAGAATGTGTTTTGTTCACTAGAACTTGAGCTTAGAACATATGTAAATTTATATTCGTTTGAAATGTCAATGAAATGACCTTTAATAAATCTCTGATTACATGTACGCAGACGGGCTGAACAAAACTCTCTTCACAAACCCTGACTTCGAAGGGATAACACTTTAGGGTTAATAGCTATCACACATCGGCAAAAGTACTATCTATTTCTTAACAATCCAGCCATATCATGTTAAGATTTCAGCAAAATGGAAAAAAAAACAGAAGAAAAGGCCATGCTTGAACACACAATCAGACTCCATACGCACAAAACTATTTATTTAAATTTGTCACTTTTTACATGCATACTTTATGTTCTATCACCTCGCATGCTATATTAAGCTGTGAAATTTTTTATTCTCTTTTCACTTGACAATGATGACATGGAGTCATCGAAACGTTGTGTTAAACTTTTTTCGCTCATTTTTATCCTTAGATGTTTAACTAAATGCAATCTTATTCGAATTTAATAATTACAACTTTTTTCACCTCGCGTCATTGCTTGACTCAACTAGTGAGAATCGAAAGTCATTAACGCCAATTTTCTGTCACGCTTTCAAAACAAGGCATGCATTACCATCTTCTCTATTGCCAACATCTAAACAAAAGCTTTTCAAGTGCATTCAGGCCCGCACTTTCTAACCTGTGGTTACTACTAGTTTTTAATTGATATACCTTCGTAAACTACAATTCTTAAGCTTTCAGAAAATATATACTTTACAGGGGTTTGGGTCAATCGTCCAACTGTAAAGCAGTGCCAACGAATGATGGTCATTTGGGGTATACTGATACCTTAAGACAGAAACAACTATATCAAAAGAACGATACATTTAAAAATTAAGATTCTACAATGTGAGGAGTTAACTCAAAGCAATTAGGAAATGGAAAATAGGAGGACTACGTAGTAATTTATGCAAAACAAGTAAGTAAAATTTTGCTAATAATTAATATCAATTTCTTACCGTCTTCCATTGTTGTGTCAGATTCTACTGCACTTTTTGGTCCATCACCAGCAGAAGTAAAAGCCAAGACTTGAAACTCATATGTTGTGTATTTAGATAACCCAAACACATCTTTACTGTGAACTGCTTTATCGTTAATAAGCTCAATTTGTTGTGACCCTGAAGGCTCTTTCTGTTTGTAAAACAGTTTAAACCCTTTGATATTCCATTCCAGTCGTCTGCTGGTGGTAACTGCCAAGATGCTGTAATAGCGGTGGAGGATTTTACAGTGACAGCGAAGCCACTTGGCGCAGCTGAAGGAACTGTAATTAAACAACATTACAGTCACGATTTGTTAGTATACATTTAAATTCATCTCAAGGCTGTGCTCTGAGAAAAATTCTCACGGCTAGGGAAACATTTCAGGCACCCAACTTTGTGGGCTACGGTGCCCAGAAATCAAGCTTGGTCGTCCAAATGAAAAATAATCAAAAATGAATTAATTGATTAATTATAATTATGTAATAACATTATTGATTAACATATGCTATTATTCAAATTTCATACACTGTACAAATTCTGATTTTCTGATTGGTTGATTTTATCATGTGACACTGGGTTGTGAAGAAACAACCTCCTTGACGTCATTATCATGGTGTAAATTCAATACACCACTGTCATTACACCCATGGCTTCACCTGACTCAAAGTTTGACGATTTTTGTTTGCAGTGTATTCATTTTGAATAAAATGTTAACGTACTCATTGCTCGTGAATTATCGGGATTGACCTGTACCTGCACTCATTTACTAACAATGAACTCGAATTTCTCGTTTATTGTTAGTGAACTCGTGCAGGTAAATCCTGATCATTCACTCGCTGAGTGCATTATATTAACCTGTAAATAACCAATTGACCCTCATATACAAATGTCTCACATTGTTTCTTTGGTATTTATCCTAATTTGCAGATGTCAAAAATGAAAGATTCACACGCAATTGTTTGCAATACTGTTGTGAAAAGTCCACAAAGATAGACAAATTTACACGTTTTTTTTTTTAGTTCAAATGGTTGATAATTGTAGAGAAATATAAGTCCTTTTTCCCTCCTTGCCTTCTATGCTTCTCATAATAATATTTAGTTCACATTCTCCTTCAATTAGAGACTTTTTTGTGCACATATACAAGCCAAAAGAACTAAAAAATTTTGTTCTCGCTATGTGAAGTATACATGGAAACTGCTGTCCATATCACTGCAAGCCAGTGATTGCATTGAACCATGGTATTGAAAGATGGATGTTTTGACTTAACAGATGGATTTAAACATTCTGAATTGAGCCACTTTGCCTTGTAAACTTCAATGCAACACAAGAAATCAATCAAAGTGCTCTGTGAGCAAACTTGTGAGGTGAACAAACTGAATTGAAATATTTTTTGGATTATGTTTAATATTATTTGGTTTAGGGAATATTGTGGCTGATTTTCATGTTTAGAGTACGAGCAGTGGTTCAGTGTTCACTCATAACGTACCAAGGAAAAAAAAGTAATAGTTGGATAAGAAGGCATTACAATTGAAACGATCATGCTTATACATTTGACAAGGGTGGACGATGTTGTGTTTTAAACATTTTTCATTTTTGTTTCTGGTTCACCAAGAAATAGTTGGTCACCCAACTAGTTTAGCTCTTTAGTTATTTTGGGTGACCAGCAACTGTATGTATTTTTAATTTATTCTTGTTCAATTAGTTATTTAGTTAATGTTACAGTTCAAATAAATCTTGTTGTTGTTGTTGTTGTTGGCAGCAAATGTGGTTCAAAAGTGAACATTGGAAATATTGAAAAATCAAGGCAATACTGTCTTAATGAAAACATTAATCATTCTCTCTTTATCAAATGAGATAAACAGAAACTAGTTTTAAGTTTTGTTGCAAACTGGACTTGTCATCTTGTGCTTATAAGGATTGTACGAGGCCATGTTCAAGACATTGTTGATGGAAGTTTCCAATGTAAACATTCAGTGAAATGCAAAGTCTAGGCGATATTTTCATTCCAAGTTGCAACAAGGTGACGAGGAAACGAAGGTTATTTTCCTTTGTCAAGGGAAGTTAGAGAAAATTAAGCAAACAGAGACTAAAAGACTTCCAACTCACGTAACCAATGTAGTATGCAAATAACGAAGAATATAGAATGAACAAGTTGCCTATAGTATCCACAGGAAAGAGCTCAGTTCCAGGGTACCATTTAAAGTTAATGTTTACATGCTGCATGAACGCCTCCACTTAGACTTGCCAAAAGTAGACTTTAACTTCGATAAAATGAAATTGACTTGTTCCACTTGTCGGATTTAAATTTAAAATCTGGGTGTGATGTTATGATTCACAGCCTACCCCTTATTCCCTGGAATTTTTTGGAAATATATCAGAGCCAGCGTAAGGAGAGTAATAAACCATATGCCCAGAAAACACAACCATGTTTAAGATCACATTTCAAGGCATTAATAATTATGCTGACTTTGGAGGACAAAACGACACTGAAAACAACAAAATTTCAATTTATTTACTATAGTGCGGATAGTTAACATTAGAGAAAATACTGAAAAATACAAGCGAAAAGACATATTTAAACAACAATATTTAGACAAAAAATTACGAAAATTTCTTCGTCTGCGACAAATAATACAGCGTAGTGAAAGAAAGATGAAAGTTGTAAATTAATATGACGACAAAAATAGCCAATTATTTTGCCATAAATCGTATTTCAACTGTGCTAAATTAGTGCCCACTTAGTTCTTTTCTTAGGTGTTTTGTAACAGCTGAAAAATACTAAAAACTTGTACTTGAATGACGCAAATAAAGTAAACAAACACGGCCGCGGAGGTAGCTGTAAATTAAATAAGCTTATGCAGAAATCCACGATGCAAAAATACTGTTAACTTTAAATACCTAAATTTGCCAAAGAAAGGTAACCAAATGAAAGAAATGCGATAGAAAGTTCAATAACAATAAATTTTCATTAAGATGAGGCAGAAAAAACTATTTAAAAAGGAAAAGGTGTTCAAAATTTTGCAAACGTGCGTTGTTGCCTGTGACCTCTAGGCTTTGAAAAAGGCACTCCCGAGTGTCCGAAAAATCCACAAACACCAAATATACTCACTGAAAGTCGTTTGGTAATGGACAAACTAGCCCCAGAAAATCCTCGTACAGACTCGAGCCCCCTGAGTTGTCTGGTTGATACTAATTAGGATGTTTATTTTCTTGAGGGTGTGCCTATAATGTTGATATAGCTCAGTGGTACTGAGCATCTCTGCCGTTCGAGTGTACCGCGATCAACTCTGGGTGTGGGCCAATACTTTTTATTTCTTTTTTTTTTCTCTTTTTTTTTCCTTTACTTTTAGCGATACAAAATAAAATAGCTCTGTGTTTATATCATTTCACTCACTAATATGCGCATTTACCATACCATAAAACCGTACTTCAACAACTTCCTCTGTAAAATCCATACGAATTCAGCATCCAGTGAGAACTTGTGCTGCTCATCGATTTTACGATTTTGGTAGCCGAGTCTTCTTTAACTTTAATATATCTTTTAATTTAGACCTTTAAAACAGCTTATTTTAATTAAAGATAGACAGCAATTCCCCCTGAAAACTAAGCCGTGAGCGTACCTCATTTGCATAAAGTTTACAGCCCATTGAGCGACACATTTGCCCACAACTCACGATAACTCGTTTTGCACATGCGCTTCACGAGTTAAAAAAGCAGTGCTTACCATAGGTTAAATAATGAATTTTGTGGAATGTGATCATCATCATAAATCAGCTAGAAAGTAGAGGTTGAACCTCAATAAAAAAGATCATCAATCAATATATTATTGCTGCCCAAAACAACAAAGACTGTGCCGTTTGTACAAACAAGAACCCGAAAACACAAAAAGGCAGTGGCCTGTGTTTATACTGATTGACATGGTTTAAAGAAATTAGAAGTGCTCTTATGTACAAATACTATGGGTAGCTCATCCCAGGAGCTCATCACATAATAGCATTATGTTGTGGTGTAGAGGAGAATCCTGGGCCTTTCACTCAAACAAATAATGACAAGAATGCTCCATGCGCTAAAGAAGTCAATTCAGTTTCATTATTGGAATCCAGATTATCTGAACTTGGTAGAATTCTAGTCAATGTATTGGGAGATGAAAACTGTTTTTTTTCCATGTGGTCTCATGCCAGCTATATAACACCCCTGAGTATCATTTGTATATACTCCCTCTTGGAGTTTATCATCTTCTGCATCACCCTGAGTTGCATATGGAAAGCAACTATGAATACTCTTGGCAGAAGTATGTGAATAATATGGCAAGGCAAAGAACATGGACAGATAACACTATAATGCAAGCTGTTCCAAATTCTCTGAATATCACTATCAAGTTTACTTTCACCGCCAGATGAAAATGCCTTTTTTTCACTCAAACCCCTTTAAATATCCCTACCACAAAGCAGAAATAAAGGCAGCTATATCAAAATGTCCAGGCAAGGAGAGTGCTAGACAAACATGGACTACTAAAAATGCCGGAAAAGGAGAAAGAAGTGATTCCACTTAAAGTGCTTGCTTGTGATCTCAACCAAGGCCTTAAAGCAGTCAAAAATGACAAGTCAAACAAAGGAAGAGCTGCTCTTGAAGCGGCAAAATCACTTTCTTTTGGTCAAATTGTTAAAAAGAGTAGAAGCCAGAAGACACTTTCAAAGCTCATAGCCTTGGATAGAAGAAGCATCAAGTTGGGAATTGAGAAATGTGAAATGATCTTAAAAGGTGAAGAGCCAAGCTGGCTTGCAAATGAAAAACCAGGCAAAATGCAGTAAATGAAGAAACCAAAGAGGTTATTTCTGATTATTGGAAAATGGTGGCAAGTAGACTGACAGGAAACTAAAAAGACCTGATTAGAAAACGTGTTGTAGTGAAAATGTGGGTTGAACATCTTAAACAAGTGCTTGAAAAAACCCAAACGGAAGCCTACATGGAGTTTGGATCAGTGCACCCAGAGATAAAGATATCGGATCATGTATCTTATGGGGGGCCCTCAACCAACATATCGACCGATACATCAGTCAATATGTGCGTGTCGGTCGAGTGTCGACCGATGTAAAGTATCGGTCAAGTATCGGTCAAGTATCGGTCAAGTATCGGTCAAGTATCGGTCAAGTATCGGTCAAGTATCGGTGAATCGCCAAGTATATCGACCGATAGGAGTATTGGTCGATACATTGGTCGGTACTCGACCGATATATCGACCTGTACTTGATCGAATATCGACCGATACCCGGTCGAGGATCGACCGATGCATCGAGCGATGTATCGGTCGACATGTCGATCGAGGCCCCCCATAAGATACATGATCCAAGATATCTTGGCAAAAATTTGAAAACCTGAAGCCTTATTTGGTTAAGGGAGCAATGGAACGAGATAGACAGACCTGCATGTGTCGCCAGCATGTTGGACTTCATACTGTCCACAAAGACTGCATGAAGTTTAGGAAGAGAGTGATTGATGAAAGCAAAGAAGCTAATCAAGCAGTAACAGAAGTGTATACCTCAGTTGAAAATATTATTGAACAAAGACTTTGCCCCAAACCCGAAGACCAAGACTATCATAAATTTAAATGCTTGAAAAGTGAGTGCAAAGACTGTGGAGTTCACATCTTGGTTTTGCTGCCAGCTCTTGATTATCAAACTCTTAAAAGTGGGTGTTGTAGGGCATCTGAATTTTCATCTGCCTAAAAGCATTGGCATGAAACACTTGTTGCACCTAATCAATAACATACTTTCTCAGATGATGAGGATTGGTAGCATTTACATGTTTTAATCAGTTGTTTTCATCCTCGCTGGGAAAAAGTCTTAAAATAAATTTCTTTAACTTCTAGTAGTATAACTGGGTCTAGGGGCCAAGCAACCATGGCACCCATTGATCTTTCTTCTCGTCAACTCCTCTTCTTGATAAATAGCCTCGACTAGTTTAACAGAAAAGGTTATTTTAGAAGTTGACATGTTTTGTAGTTCCCTTACATCAATTTCTGTCAGGACCCACTTAGACGAGTTTACATTATCACTGACTTCAGGCATTGGTGGTGGTTGCTTAACTCTGACAGGTGTTGATATTTGATAATGATAAAAGCAGTATGTTATTAAGCAGCTGAGTGTGAAGGGAATTTTGATGTATCCGACTTATTTCGTCCTTTGTGGTAGGGATATTTAAAGGGGTTTGAGTGAAAAAAAGGCATTTTCATCTGGCGGTGAAAGTAAACTTGATAGTGATATTCAGAGAATTTGGAACAGCTTGCATTATAGTGTTATCTGTCCATGTTCTTTGCCTTGCCATATTATTCACATACTTCTGCCAAGAGTATTCATAGTTGCTTTCCATATGCAACTCAGGGTGATGCAGAAGATGATAAACTCCAAGAGGGAGTATATACAAATGATACTCAGGGGTGTTATATAGCTGGCATGAGACCACATGGAAAAAAAACAGTTTTCATCTCCCAATACATTGACTAGAATTCTACCAAGTTCAGATAATCTGGATTCCAATAATGAAACTGAATTGACTTCTTTAGCGCATGGAGCATTCTTGTCATTATTTGTTTGAGTGAAAGGCCCAGGATTCTCCTCTACACCACAACATAATGCTATTATGTGATGAGCTCCTGGGATGAGCTACCCATAGTATTTGTACATAAGAGCACTTCTAATTTCTTTAAACCATGTCAATCAGTATAAACACAGGCCACTGCCTTTTTGTGTTTTCGGGTTCTTGTTTGTACAAACGGCACAGTCTTTGTTGTTTTGGGCAGCAATAATATATTGATTGATGATCTTTTTTATTGAGGTTCAACCTCTACTTTCTAGCTGATTTATGATGATGATCACATTCCACAAAATTCATTATTTAACCTATGGTAAGCACTGCTTTTTTAACTCGTGAAGCGCATGTGCAAAACGAGTTATCGTGAGTTGTGGGCAAATGTGTCGCTCAATGGGCTGTAAACTTTATGCAAATGAGGTACGCTCACGGCTTAGTTTTCAGGGGGAATTGCTGTCTATCTTTAATTAAAATAAGCTGTTTTAAAGGTCTAAATTAAAAGATATATTAAAGTTAAAGAAGACTCGGCTACCAAAATCGTAAAATCGATGAGCAGCACAAGTTCTCACTGGATGCTGAATTCGTATGGATTTTACAGAGGAAGTTGTTGAAGTACGGTTTTATGGTATGGTAAATGCGCATATTAGTGAGTGAAATGATATAAACACAGAGCTATTTTATTTTGTATCGCTAAAAGTAAAGGAAAAAAAAAGAGAAAAAAAAAAGAAATAAAAAGTATTGGCCCACACCCAGAGTTGATCGCGGTACACTCGAACGGCAGAGATGCTCAGTACCACTGAGCTATATCAACATTATAGGCACACCCTCAAGAAAATAAACATCCTAATTAGTATCAACCAGACAACTCAGGGGGCTCGAGTCTGTACGAGGATTTTCTGGGGCTAGTTTGTCCATTACCAAACGACTTTCAGTGAGTATATTTGGTGTTTGTGGATTTTTCGGACACTCGGGAGTGCCTTTTTCAAAGCCTAGAGGTCACAGGCAACAACGCACGTTTGCAAAATTTTGAACACCTTTTCCTTTTTAAATAGTTTTTTCTGCCTCATCTTAATGAAAATTTATTGTTATTGAACTTTCTATCGCATTTCTTTCATTTGGTTACCTTTCTTTGGCAAATTTAGGTATTTAAAGTTAACAGTATTTTTGCATCGTGGATTTCTGCATAAGCTTATTTAATTTACAGCTACCTCCGCGGCCGTGTTTGTTTACTTTATTTGCGTCATTCAAGTACAAGTTTTTAGTATTTTTCAGCTGTTACAAAACACCTAAGAAAAGAACTAAGTGGGCACTAATTTAGCACAGTTGAAATACGATTTATGGCAAAATAATTGGCTATTTTTGTCGTCATATTAATTTACAACTTTCATCTTTCTTTCACTACGCTGTATTATTTGTCGCAGACGAAGAAATTTTCGTAATTTTTTGTCTAAATATTGTTGTTTAAATATGTCTTTTCGCTTGTATTTTTCAGTATTTTCTCTAATGTTAACTATCCGCACTATAGTAAATAAATTGAAATTTTGTTGTTTTCAGTGTCGTTTTGTCCTCCAAAGTCAGCATAATTATTAATGCCTTGAAATGTGATCTTAAACATGGTTGTGTTTTCTGGGCATATGGTTTATTACTCTCCTTACGCTGGCTCTGATATATTTCCAAAAAATTCCAGGGAATAAGGGGTAGGCTGTGAATCATAACATCACACCCAGATTTTAAATTTAAATCCGACAAGTGGAACAAGTCAATTTCATTTTATCGAAGTTAAAGTCTACTTTTGGCAAGTCTAAGTGGAGGCGTTCATGCAGCATGTAAACATTAACTTTAAATGGTACCCTGGAACTGAGCTCTTTCCTGTGGATACTATAGGCAACTTGTTCATTCTATATTCTTCGTTATTTGCATACTACATTGGTTACGTGAGTTGGAAGTCTTTTAGTCTCTGTTTGCTTAATTTTCTCTAACTTCCCTTGACAAAGGAAAATAACCTTCGTTTCCTCGTCACCTTGTTGCAACTTGGAATGAAAATATCGCCTAGACTTTGCATTTCACTGAATGTTTACATTGGAAACTTCCATCAACAATGTCTTGAACATGGCCTCGTACAATCCTTATAAGCACAAGATGACAAGTCCAGTTTGCAACAAAACTTAAAACTAGTTTCTGTTTATCTCATTTGATAAAGAGAGAATGATTAATGTTTTCATTAAGACAGTATTGCCTTGATTTTTCAATATTTCCAATGTTCACTTTTGAACCACATTTGCTGCCAACAACAACAACAACAACAAGATTTATTTGAACTGTAACATTAACTAAATAACTAATTGAACAAGAAATAAATTAAAAATACATACAGTTGCTGGTCACCCAAAATAACTAAAGAGCTAAACTAGTTGGGTGACCAACTATTTCTTGGTGAACCAGAAACAAAAATGAAAAATGTTTAAAACACAACATCGTCCACCCTTGTCAAATGTATAAGCATGATCGTTTCAATTGTAATGCCTTCTTATCCAACTATTACTTTTTTTTTCCTTGGTACGTTATGAGTGAACACTGAACCACTGCTCGTACTCTAAACATGAAAATCAGCCACAATATTCCCTAAACCAAATAATATTAAACATAATCCAAAAAATATTTCAATTCATTTGTTCACCTCACAAGTTTGCTCACAGAGCACTTTGATTTGCACAAGTATACATGAAGCTTTGATGACTGTGGAACAACTTTTTGGGAATGTTTTTGCACTTTGATTACAACTTTTTTACTCTTCTGCTTAAGACGCTTTATTTGGGTTGTGGGAATTCTTGACACTGCTCTACTCATTCTTCACCGTAAGTTCTGTTGACACAAATTAATGTCAATATCATAGCAAGATCTGTACCATTTATTTTTATTTTTTACCTGTACTGAACTTCATTTATTTTCGAAGAACAGGAAGTTCTTGTTTCATCAATGCTCTAGGAGCATTTAAACATCTAACAAGCAGACAATATCAAAACAGCGTGGTATAAGATATCTTGTTGTCATAAATTAATAGTGATGTGATGCGGTCGTGGTCAACAGCTGTGAATACTCAATGAAACTTTTCACATGAGTGAATAGTTTGTGTCCACCTCAGTACATTTTTAAAACAGAAAAGTTTTACAGCGCTGATTATATTACCATGAACACCTAAAATATGTCTGGAATGTTTATTGTGTTGTAACCAATCACATGCGAGATCTTCACACCAGAAACCACAAGCAAGGAACGGTTTTCTATCAGCCACAGAATAAATCATTTTCATTTTCATTTTGTCTTAACATTCAGTCTTTTTACAAGTAAACAATTACTTTTCCTGCCCATTTATTTACAGTATATTCCATAACAGCGAAGAATACAGGTTTGAACGATTTTGAAGTAAATTAAGCCGATGTGCCGAGCGGACACACACGACAGTTTGGTGCGCGAATTTTCAAACGTTTTGTAAGGATCGAAATCGGAATAATTAGTTACGCCCGATCGCAAATTTGTTCGATCAAGGAACTTCTGCTGGCACAGTAGTTCGAGGGTTCAATTGTTAGCCCACACAAATCAACTCTTGCTCTACAAAAAGTATTAGCAAGGATTATGCTAATCATGATTGTTGATTTTTTATTATCTTCACGTGATGTTGTTACATGGAAAGCTGGTTGCCGTCGCGTTGCATTAGCTTCTAAATTTTTTCTTTCTAAACACGAACGATGACCTGGATGCGGTCCTCAGCACTGATCTTGGGGAAGAGCGGTGTTTTAAATTCCTAATAAGACAGTTTGTATCCTTAAACAAAACAAGAATAATTTGTTCCGTGGCCGATAGGAAACGGTTCGTTGCCTGTGGTTTCTGTGGTGTGAAGAACTCGCATGTGATTGGTTACAACACAATAAACATTCCAGACATATTTAAGGTGTTCACGGTAATATAATCAGCGCTGTAAAGCTTATTAGCCTTTGGCAAAATACTGTAATCTTGTACCTCCTGTTGACTCATCCCTCTGCAATGAATAATTCCCAAATGACTTTAAAACATCTTCCACATAAACTTCACTCGCAGCACTTCACTTTCCAATGGAAGGAGGTTCTCATTCCCTTGATGCTCTTGTGTCCACTGTGTGATTCACTAAACTCATCCACATGTGTTGTTGCTGCCTGTGGGTTAAAGAAGAGCAAGCAAAACTTATTTGCCAAGGAGGACAGCTTGATCTTGATAAACTTGATAACACTGCTTGTGATTGATCTCATGTGACAAGTAGCCATCTTGAGCAACTTTTGAGGAGAGATTCTTTCATGGTTTGTATTGAAAATATTCTTAAGCAGATTGTAAAGTACTTTGTAAAAGCAGATTGTAAAGCAGTTAATACAAGCGAGCCTCAAGTCTGGATCAAAATTGGTGGAGCTCAGAAAGGGTTTTAGGGTGACTATCTTGACCGCTTTTATTGATGTGTGTGTTGGTCAACTTATTACTACATAACCATTAGTAAATAGCTGGCAAGTGATTGTTGATTTCACGCAATAAACTATCAAGATCACTTCCAGAAGCTGTTAAAGATGTATCATCTGCGTATAATCCAGTAGAAAAAAAAGTAGAACTCTTTGGAAGGTCATTAATAAAAATTATAAACATCAAAGTTCCTAGAATTGAGCCTTGAGGCATGCCAGTAGAGATGAGACATGAATCAGAAGCAACACCATTTACATACACCTGTTGTTTCCTGTTACTTAAGTAAGATTGAAACCAATGTTTTCGCTTTGTTGTAGACCATAGAATTTAACTTTTTAAGTGTTGTAAATTTGCATCATATGTTTTCTTTCCTTCTGAAAAATACTTATGTACCATCTAGGGATTGGAGGAATAAATAAATAAATAAATAAATAAATAAATAAAAAAGAAATGTGTGTTTTGTAAGTTGAAGACCCCCAAAGGAAAAGCAAAATAGTAAAATGATTACTTGCCAATACGAAAAAACAAACAAGCTCGCTTCCTTCCAATATGGCTGCCTCAATCTACCTCTTCGTCATTCATGACCTGCCTTGTGCAGTCGAGTATGTCGAAAACTCGTTCTGGGTACCCCTGGATTTGAAGATTTCGGCTTCTTTATCCATGTTGCACACTTAAGAAATGCCAAAATTGTGATTTGATGTTATTTGTTTATTCATTGGTCTGTAGAAACAGATAAATTCTTGCACATGTGTATTTCAGGTTTATCAAAGTTAATTTAACCATTTACGAAGGGGGAGAGTAAGTGGTGAAAATTGTGATTTCTGTCTATGGTCGACAACTTCCAGCCCACATTTCGATCCCCGCGAAACTCATTCATTGGGTCATATCACACAAAGAATGAGCTTAAAACTGAAACTGGAGGACACAAGGGTAGACGTAGAGAGTGATCCACTAGTGGAAATAGGGGCAATAAATTTGAAAAGCTGAAACTGGAGGACACAGGGGTAGTGGTAGGGAGAGGTCCACTAGTGAAATAGGGGGCAATAAATTTGGAAAACTGAAACTGAAGGACACAGGGGTAGGGAGAGGTTTACTAGGGAAAATGGGGGAAGGAGATTCCAGGGGTATAGGGCTTTCATGGGAGGGACTAGAACGTTTTTGGGTACTGGAGGACACTGTGTCAGGGTGGAGTTTCTTAGATATCTTCAGCTGCTCATCAGCAGGAGATAAGGCTCTCTTTTGGCTGCGTGTTTCTGTACCCCTTTCTTTGGTCCCTGGACTCTCTCCTGTCTAGTAATATCCTCTGGAATCATTGTGCCATTGTTCCTCAGGGGTATCAATTTTCTTTTCAAGCACCCTTGAAGCACACCAGAGAACATTGATTTTGTCTGCAATATTGAAATAAACCACAGTTTTTAGAGGCAATTGTTTTATGGAGCTATAAGTTGCATGTGCATGCTTCAACAACTCAATGTTTGATAGCCAATTAGATCCCGATTTTTCATCACGTATTTATCAACCAAAAGTCATGAAATGGCATTTGCAAACCAACTTCATATCAATTGAGTCACTTTTGACTGGTGCTAAGGTAAAATGTTAAGAAGTATATACCTTCCATCTGCATGATTTTAGCTCGGACTAGCCTCTTTCCACCCTGCCAACAAACCATCACGACTTTGTCAACTTTTGCATAACACCTGTATCCCTCAACAACAACAACAAATAAACTTTATTAATATTTAACAACTAAAATGTACAACTCACATATAGCGTAAGCTAGTCGGGGCGAGTTGTGCAGGGAGAAAAAAGAAAATAAACCAATTTGTAAGCTTCAAATAAGACTATGAACCATGACAGGAATAAACTACAAATAAAATACAATGATTAGCATCCGGGGATAAATATGGTTACACAATTGATTTGTAAAAGGTAGCTTATTAACCTAAACAAACTCAAGAAACTAAACAGGCGAAAAGATTAACAGTGATTGGTTACAAAAAGTTGTGTAAAATATAAATTAATTTTGGATAGTAAATTCGGTGCCTCAGCGACAATGGAAGTTTGTGCCATTCCCAGCTGATTACTTTCGGAAAGGTAGAACAGGGCATAGCCATAAAATTTCTCCTGCAGTCTGGAGCTCATTTTGCTGGTAAGAAACAGATTCATTTCGAAAAGAGGTAAGGATAATGCATAACAAATTTTCATCCACAAATCAGCTGAAATCATTATAATCTCAGACAAATTTTTTTAGACTGGTTCATTCTAAGAGTAGGGCAGTTAAAACATAAATGAAGCAATTTAAGCTTTTCTTCTGGAAACTTTTAATTTTAAGGAAAGCCCTAAAAGGATGTTCCTGAAAGCAGATTAACTTCTAATTTGTTTTAAGCCATTTTATGTGTGCTTTTGCAAGCACACATAAAATTGCAAATGGGCTGAGAATAAGTTGAATTTTATATACCTAAAGCTCCACCATTTTGCTGTTGGTGCTCAGATGGTAGGCAAAAGTCAAAACAAGTCTTGTGGCTTTGTTAAAACCAAAGTGAACACTGTTGTCCTTATGTGGATCATTTTAATTATGTGATTACAAGTCTTAAGACAGCGACGTTAAGTTTCAGATTTGTCAAAAGTTTGAATTCTTTGCGGCTTGTTTTGTTCATAAATAAGCTCCTGATAAATCCCAATTTTTCAGAGCCCCAAGGGAAATGACAACTGGGTATAAAGAAATCAAGTACATCGAAAAATCAAGGGTACAAATGTAGTGTTTCACAAAGAGATGAAAAGAACTTTTGATTTGAGTTATCCAGAGTTTCGACAAATCACCCGGTCAAGGGTTTGAAGAATCTGGATGTAAACATGCGCTTTATGAAAGCAAAATAACTTGAACTGCATTTCTTGATTGCTTTAAATGGTTAAAAAGATTTCCTTGTCTTTGGCACAATTGTTTAAAGTGGTACTTTGACAGAAATTTTAGATTTTTTTTCCTTTCTTGTTTTAACTTATGTACAACATTTATGACCTAAAATGATAAATTTGTAAATTTGGATCAGGATAAATTATTCTTGTGAAGAAAAAGCCTGGGTAAACTTGTCCAAAACACGTCCACCATTACTCAAATCTCCAACTGGTAGGCCTGCTATTATTTGTGTCAGCGGTGTTCTTGTGACATCATCCAATCAAGACAACACAGCAATGCCATATCAAACCTTCAATTTGTCGATGAGTTTGTCTCCTTCGAACTTTCCTTCTCCTTTGTCAGAAAGTGAGTCAGATAATGACTTTGAAATAGAAGAACATGCAGTCCAAGTGGTCCATTTTCTCCGTCATGACGTAGTACTGAGGCTGCTGGCTACTGAGGAAGAGGCCGTCACCAATCGAGGTATGCCGGTCAGAAATGAAGGCCTTTATCATCAATCCTGTACCTCAAAAATAAGTAAACGCCTTCTGGAAGGCCATGAATTCCATGGCACTGCTGCTCTAAGCTTGCTTAGCCTGAAAGATAATGAAGAAATGTTTTAAATTATTTTGTAAAATAAGAGAGGTTATGGATGTAATAATTATGTGTATCTGCAGCAGACTTCTAGCCTTGTATAATAACAGCTTTGGATTTTACTTCACTTGATCAATTTTAGGGTAAATCCACACTGATCTCTCTTTAGCTATTGACAGACAGACACATGGAAAGATATTATTAATGTCAACTAGACTTGCCTGTACCAAAACAATATGCACAATAAGTCCAACTGTGCAAGAGAATATGAAATATGAGGCAAACTTTGCTGACTGTCCCATGCTGTCATGGTGACCATCCCCTGCCAAGACAACATCCTTTCCCTTTAGAGCATCCAAGACCTTTTTCTGGTATTTACGCCAGGACATGACAATGGTTGGTATAAGAAGATGCCTCTGGTGGTAGAAAGTTGATTCACGATAAACCAAAATCCTCATATGTTTGAAAACCAAAAGCACTTTCTCTTTTGATGCTCCTGCACATAGCACAGCCAAACTTAATAGCAGGTTTCCTGCAGGAAACTTGCCTAGCAGAAATGGCTGGCTTTTCCAGTTGAATACCTACTTACAATTGCTACATTTTGCATCAATAGAAAGCATTGCACCAGTTTGTGTGACAGCCATTTCTGGCTTAGGAAAGAAGCACAAGTAGCAGAATTGAAATAGCATTAAGAGCTTTGAGTTAAGCACAATTCCCTTTGGCTCTTCACAGATGTCCTTTCCATCTCTGTCCAGCCTAAAAAGTCAAAAACGAAAGGAATAGCCTTCTTAACAAATTATTTTCAAAAGGAAAAGGTGCAATTTGCATTTTACATGCCAGTATATTTTTGTATGGGAGAACTCTCACCTCATGTTTGTGGCACTGAAATAATAACAGGCTACTATATATGTTACAGGGCATAATGCTATCAGATTGTTGCATTTCTTAACAAAAAGTCACATGACTTTTTGACACACCTAGGATTTGTATTTGTTTCTATGCTATCATCATCTTCCTTTAGCATTTCATATGCCTGGTCAATTTCCTCAGGAGTCCAGGTAGGGTCTTCGTCGTAACTTTCTTTATTATTCTGCTCTGGAAACAGCAAGTCATCAGGCAGTTCTTGATTCTCATCCGTTTCATCAGTTTGAAGGCCTAAGTAACTAAAGGAAATCAAGTTAGTTTTTCGAAATATTTAATGTAGTGGCAGAAAACCATGAAAAACGGTTATTTTACGGGAAGCTCATATTTCAATCCCCGATCACTTCACTTCACTCCTGATCAAAGTGGCTATGAGCCACTCAACTTGGAAAATGGACTCTGGCAAATGCACCAGTCATTTGTTTCCTCCACTACCCCACCCCGCAACATAGCGGGGGAATTTGCAAACAAGCAATGCTAATTATGGTTAATTCCACCACCCACTCGGGTAGAATTTCTTGCAAACCACCTCCCCGGGGCTAGCTGAAAGACCTTGTAAAAGAAAGGATTGTCTATTTCTGTGCTAAATACATTTTAAGAAACCACAACTATTAGGAATGTTTCAACCAGCCTTAAATACTTATCACTGAGGTTGTTTGGAGTATAGCTTTTTGATCAGACAAATAGTGTGGGAGAATAACCAATAAGCTGAGAGAAGACTTGAAAATTGTGAGCCATACCAGCAACAAAGACAGTTGTTTGGTACGTACCCCCTCTTGAACTTGTTCTTGTCGAAAGAAACCTGGCCACAAGGGTGGCTGTCACAACACCGGGCATATGTACTAATTTTGTTTTAAGCACTTTCAGTAAGGAGCTAAGATTTACGAAATTGTGATTGCAAAATTATTAAGAAGATAAATTCAAGATAGCTATAAGCTACAATGTAGTTTGCCTTTTTAGAAGGAAGTACAAATTTCAGTTGGCAACAACATTGCTACTTTACGGGGGTTTAAAAGGGATTTGAGATTCTTAACCAAAAAGGGACAAAGAAAGTGCATTGGTAGATGTACACATGACGAGAATTTCAGAATTTGCTCTTTCATAAATGTTTAGAAACTGGAGCCTTGCAAAAAAAAGCTAGGCTGAGAAGATATAATGATTAATTCTTCCAAAAAGTGTATTTGTTATATTGTGTGCTTACTGATTATCAACATAAAGCTTAGCATACTCCTCAGCTCTGTCCTTTATTCCAGCATTTGAAAAAAAAGCTTTCCATCAAGAGTGATGAAAGTGAAATCACGTATTAAACGGAATTTGCGCAACAACGAAGCGTAATAGTCTCTGGATAAAGGTCAAAGTGTTTTCTTTCAAATGCCATCAGGCTTATCAATGTCGGAGACTACTGTTAAGTGTTTTACCCTCTTTAAATAAAGCCTATTCTTCTTCTTCTTCATGGTTGTGACAGCACACAGTGACAGACGTTTAAATTCGGTTTAGATTTCATGAGACAATGAACACTTCAGCTACAAGAATTGATTGACTATTTTTCTGATTATCACCTAGTGACAGCCAATCATATCTAATGCACTAGCCTAAAATCAATGTGAAGAGTGTAGCTCTTGCACAACTGTTGTAACCAGTGAATACAAAGCGAACCAAGTGTAGCTTTCGTTGTTCTAAAAACCCTAGGGAACGGGGCAAGGTTCTCAACATCAATGAATGCATTCATATACTTAAGGGTATAAAATGATTGTTGACACTTACTTCGTCACGCTATCCTCTCTGGTAGTCATGTTGGATTGCTGCTTGTGAGGAATTCACCCAGAATCCTTTGTACACAGTCTCCTCGTGAGCACTTTGTTTTTGAAAATTTCCCCGGGGTTTCCCAGGGGTAATTTAGGTCAAGCAAATTTGAGGTAAAGTCCCTGGGGGTCTCGGCATAAAATCATCGCAAAGCTGCAGTAATTTCCCTGTTATTGCCCGACAAAGTCCCCACATGTCGGGGGGGGGGTGGGGGGGCGGAGGAAACAAATGACTAGTGCAAAACAGATTTTCACTTAGAAATTTCAATCGCCTGGCTTCCAAATCGAACACAAGATAAAGTGAAAGGTTGATGCTTCTTCTCGTGGCATTCAATCGAAGATCCATTTAAAATCCAAGTGCTAACTGCCAAATAATTTTTGAGAACTGCAGCTCTAAAAGCCACCAGCCTCCGCGGCCGAGATTTCATTTGCCAAGAGCAACAGTCATCCTGTTTGCTCCACCCTGATTGGACGTATTCTTTAGCATTACCCAATCAGCGTGGAGTAACAGCGTGACTACGGATGAGCTTTCAGAATGTTACACACAGTATTAAAAAGTTGATCGAACGGTGAGTTTAGTAACGTAAAAACGATTTTCAAGGAGCATTATTTTAAACATCTAACAAGCAGTTTTGTCAGATTAATGGAGGAGCATTTTAGCGAACATCAACTGAAAACAGATTCATAAATCAATCATGACCTGATGCGGTCACGGTCAACTGTGAATACGCGATGAAAGGTTTTCGCATGAGTGTACAGTTTATTGTGTCGACTTCAAAACGTTTTTTTCAAAACAGAAGAGTTTTTAAGCTCATTAGCCTTTGGCAAAATACTCTGATCTAGTAGCTCATGTTGACTATCCCTCTACAATACTACCTAAATGACATAAAAAACATCTTCCACATAAACTTCACTTTTCCATGGAAACTACTAGTCATAAAAATAAACAGCGGGACACTAGTCTGGGAGCACATGTAATCTCGTGCGAATTTTGTGAAGCAAGCAAGCCACTAATCTAGATATCTTATTTGGACCCTAGATAATGCAAAATAGTTTGTCGGCACATTTGTAACTTGCACCAAGATCAATTACAAGGGGTTTTTAAAATGCCCTAAATTTGCCAGCACGGAAACGAGGCTACATAAGTTAATTGCTTATATCTTTCCACCATGTGAGTGGAATCACACCAAACTCACTATGATCATATTTATTGATGTTTCCGTCAAATCTTTTATGTCTCTTAATGTTAAGAAAGGTCACGTGAGGAGTTACCATGAAAACGAGGCGACATTGATTAACTGCTCATGTCTTAACCACAGTAATGAAATCACACCAAAATCTCTTCAATTATGTTTCTTAATATTCTCAAGAAACCTAAGTGTTATCTTGTGGTAAGAGGGTCATGTGACTAAGTCACCATGGAAACGAGGCTAAAATTTGTTAATTTGAAAACACTTTAGTGACTGCCGACAAAGTTTTACTGACATGACTTTATAACTTTGATAGCTTATTCATGGAAACGATTCTGATTTTGTGATAAGCATTTCGCTGTTGAAATTATCGTATGAAGAATCCAAACACTGTTTTGTAATTGTTCAGTATCAATGTTGATGCTGAAGGCATGTTTCCTCTGTCAAAGGAAAACTCCATCTGTGACTTATCCTCTTCCTTAATAGCTACTACTACCCAGTTACAATCCTTTAGACCCAAAGTGACACTACTCTAACATACATAATCTTAACATCACTATGACCAAATCAGATAAGTCACTTGAAAGTCTTTGCTCTTGGGAAAATACGACTGTTCTATCCACTGCTATCATCACTTTGATACGCAACATCTTTGTCTTCAAGGTCATCATTTGGACTATGGCTGTCCTCACCAATATCTCCACTATTGCAGCAGTTACACAAATCAGTGCAGTTGAGATTTGCCTTATGACATTTGCATCTGTTGGTCGAACATCTCCCTTTCGCACAGCCACATTTGCTGGGGCACTATATCGTTATTCCAAACCATTGCTTGATAGTTGGCTCTCATTACAGTTTGCTCTTGGGCAGCTTGTGTTGGTGGAAGTTTCTCGGACTGAGCCTGCTTCTTTTTGAAAAGCCACCATCGCAGATCTTTGACAGTAGTAATGGTCGTGTTTGGCACATACAGCTTGCAAATCAACTTCTCGATTGCAGCCATAGTTTCTGCTGACGGTGGCTCACTTGCTTCGAGATTACCAAGAGCAGTGATGATGTCTTGGCTGGCCTCTTGGAATTCTTTCCACCATGTGGCTTTTCCTTTCCCAGCAAAACTACCAGTGTTGTCAGCACTGCTCAATGCGTGAAGTGCCGGTAGAACTGCAATCTTATGCGTACCGAGGGAATGCACAATTGGCTGTAACTTGTTATTTAAGTGTTGTTTAATTCAGTCGAACCTCTGGTAGCGACCCCTTTCTTATAAGCGACCACCTTTCCTGGACAATCAGTTTTTGAAAATACAGTGGCAAAAGTTAGCTTGACCACTATAGCACTGAACCACTGCAACGTAATATTATGATTTTAAAGCAGTCGATACAAGCAATGATTCAAGGCTACAGACCATTATTTTAAAAGAAGAAACGAAACAACAATCGGTATCCTAAACTTACTGGTTTCAAACAGAAAAAAGAAAAAAAAACAATGAAAAAGAAAAGGAGAAATAACAGCTCCTGGAATCGGACCATAACGTTTTAAACTCCCAATATTTCGCTTGGCGAGTAATCGCTTATCACTATACGCTACGTACATCAATATCAGTGGGTAAAACTATTAATATACCTTAAAGTGCCTCATAACACCCTTTCATAGCGCACACGGGAGCTCTGGCGGCCCGAAGAGCCACCAAGCGGAACCCCATACCCATATAGGAAACTAGAGGAAACCATAAATTGATTTTCTCATGGTTAGCGGTATTGCTCGTGGGCGCATACCCATTACGGCGACGACGACGGCGACGGTGGAGTCGCGCAAGATGGCGGCCATACTCCAAATGATAGGTTGATAGAGACATGCAGCCTTGGTTTACCGTGTACTTTTTTATGACTTCATGTTATGATCACTTAAATCAAGTTTTCTGCTGACCAGTACCACGAACAAGGTGGCCAAATGTTAAAATGTTTGGTCACTAAACATTTTTTGTTTGCACAGGCCTTCATACAAATGCAAGAGAGCGAGAAGCAAATAAAAATGCGAGATTGAAAATCAGTATATCGACTTAAGAATTACACATCAAACCAAACGAGTCACTCTTACCTTACGATCCAAAAAAACTACTTACTTGCTTAAAAAAAAGTGCAAAGTGAAGAGCATGATAACTAAAAGATCAAGCGTTGACAACAAACGGTTTACATGGCAGAAAGGCTTATAAATAAGAAGTCAGAAGTCAGAAGTGTTAACATAAATAGTGTTCAAATGTTTTTGCTTTAGTGGTAGTGGTGGAGGAGGTGGAGGATGATCGGGTGGTTTGTCTTGTCGCTGGTCTTGTGGCAATGATAGTGCTCTTGATGGCGATGAAAAGGAAATAGAATTTTCGGTAAAACGTACAGCGTGTTCTTGATCAGGAGCGGATTGTTTACAACAACAAATTAAATGTTTAAAAGAAAATCCAAGTATAACAAAAAGCAGTGGGCCCAGTATAATAAAACAATAATACCAAGAAACAGACGGAGCAGATGGAGAAGATGGAGAAGACGGAGCAGACGGAGACGAAGATGTGGACCATACTGAAGAGGCAGATGGAACTGAAAACAGTGGTGTTGGTGACGGTGGAGATAAACATAAACGTGGACGTGCAGGCAGCGTATTGCAGTCCAGTCCAGAAATTTAGGCCATTTAAAACTGTGCAACAAAAAAATGTGATGGCAGGACGTGTAGACGGAAAAGCAAACATCACGGCAGGGCAGGACAACTCCAGAAGGCAAACATAACGGGAACAAACTTGAGCAAAAAAAAATCTTAGTAAGCGTTGAACATCTCGCGTCAAATAGTGGTCCAAAATGAAAAATAATTGCGTTCCGTTCAATCTCTGGCAGATACCCCTCCACGGTTTTGTTGTAGAAGGGGCATATGCCCCGTACCTCGTTCGTAACATTTACACACTTCATTGCCCCATGAGCAAAAAGGCAACACAAGAGGAAATACGCATAAAATATTGTCGACATCTTGCCAGTTCACTCTCTAGCTCAGAATGAACTCAACTGTTCGAAATCAAGACAAAATAAGACACGCTTATACAATTTACTTCCATTGCAAATCGGCTCAATGTGAAGAGAAATTTTCCTCAAGTATGTGACTAAATTTTTTTTTTCTAGCCAAATTCGGTTCGCAATTTAGTAAAGTTCGATCACAAAATACTTGCAAAATATCAGTTGAACATGACCAGTTATAATCTTAAATCAACTGGAAAATAATATTGTTCATTAAATTACTTCAAGAAAGCAAATTCTAGAGACACATTTGTCAGGGCTGGGCTGATTTCCAACTAAGTAACAAGTAGTCGCAAATAATCCTAGAGATAATGGAAAAACAAAAGAAGCTCAGTCTGCAGTTTTGATAGTGACAGTGACAGGAGGCAGATACTCTCAGTGAATACAAAGCACAGTGAACAGAGCACAAAGGACAATGCACAAGACACAAAGAGTGTTTGCCATTTACCAAAAAATTCCGGAATCTGGTTGGGGTGTAAATGGCACACGACTTTTTGGTTTGTTCCACTGTAAATTTCCCGGAATAAACAGAATTCCTGAAAAGGCAGTCCCGTTTTCCCGGTGGAAACATCCCAATAGAAATTTGCATTCCATATACAGATTTCTCGTCTTTATTACCAGTTCCATACCTTTCGCGGTCTTTTAAGTGGCCAGGCATCCCTCGGCTCCCTCGAATGGAACTTCTGACAAGTGGAACGTGCCTTTCCCAAACGGAAATTCCCAATAGAAATTTTCCAAAATTTTTTGTAAATGGAAAACATCCAAAGCCCAAAATGGACTCAATCACCGTGAAACAGCAAAGAATACGACAGGAAAGCAAGGTAAGTCAGTTTTATTCACAGAACATTAGATTTTAGGTATTTAAAGCAAACCTGTAAAGTTCCCATACAAACCCTTGTAAATCGCATCTTTGTAACACAACACCACTCGAAGGTAAGAGTCACGTGTGCGTGTATGCTATTAAATTATTAAAAAAATATGACAAAATATAAAAAAATAAACCAAAGGCAGAGCAAGAAACCGCCAAGCCTTCGGCTGCACGGTTTAAAAAAGGTTTTCGCCTAGCCTGTTTATAGTTCCGAAAGCTGTGATTTTTCACGGTTGCGTGGTGCTAATAACTACTAATTCGCTTCGACGAATGGCTAACGCTCGAAAGGTCAGTTTTCGAATCTCTTTTCGGTGGCCAATTCACATTATCGACTCATTATCAACTCAGTTTATAAAACAAACTATCCTGTTATACTTCCCACCGACGCAGCCGACGCAGCCCCACAGTTATTTTTAGAAACCTACCCACCCCTCCCCCCCCCCCCAAATAAGTATAGCTTGCAATACAAGTACTCGGGTTGTTTTCTTCTTTCGGTTCACCTATGACGATGTTCTTATTACATTGCTTCAGATCATAAACTTAGCAATCCCGGTAATTTAGTCTATTTAAAATTTTTACTATGCTACTCATATAGCTACAAAACAGGAGAAACAACAAACAGTATTGCCATTGTTTCTCCATGAAATAAACACCTTGTTACCTTTAAGGACATTTCGCAACGCTAAGTACTTCACCGGAAATTAATAATTAGCTGTTATCAGCAGTTCCTTTGAGTTGCCTGGTTGCACAAGTTTATCCGATACCAAACCCTTGACCTATCGCGCGTGCGACATGCTTGTCGACCTAAACTTGTATGTACAGACCATATGAGTTTCCTCGTCAGCGCAAATTTATGCGGTACTGGATAAACCACTATGCAACCGTAAAAAACAAAACAGCACAACCCGTACCGAAGATTCAACCAGTGTTAAAGAGCGTAAAACCTCTTCCACAATCTACACTTATAACACAAGTTGGGTCTGTGTCTGTTGGCTTGTGCAGGAGAACTAACTCGTGATACGATCACCTGAAAAAAATTACTCGAACCCAAGCTTACAACCAAGACTACTAGTTCGCTATAGACACTAGACCACATGACAGGCGCTAGACTCTTGTAGACAAACAAATAATTATAAAAATAAATAAATCATGTGATACCATACACCTTGTTACCTTTAAGAACATTTCGCAACGCTAAGTACTTCACCGGAAATTAATAATATTAGCTGTTATCAATGTTTTTGGAGCAGTTCCTTTGAGTTGCCTGTATCCGATACCGAACCCTTGACCTATCGCGTGTGGGACGTGCTTGTCGACCTAAACTTGTATGTACAAACCATATGAGTTTCCTCGTTAGCGCAAATTTATGCGGTACTGGATAAACCACAATGCATCCGTAAACACCAAAACAGTACAACCCGTACCGAAGATTCAACCAGTGTAAGAGCGTAAAAGGTCTTGCACAATCTACACTCATAACACAAGCTAGGTCTGTGTCTGTTGGCTTGTGCCAGGAGAACTAACGCGTGATACGATCACCTGAAAAAAATTACTCAAACCCAAGCTTACAACCAAGACTACTAATTCGCCGTAGACACTAGACCACGTGACAGGCACTCGACTCTCGCAGACAAATGAATAAAGAAATAAATAAATCAGGTGATGGCATAGCGTGGCTTTACACTTCGTGTAAGCCACACAAAAATGAATACAAATTATCAAATCACTGATTAAATATACAAATTGTGTAGCACATAGGAAAATTTAGAGTTTTCTTTCATCGGTCACATGACCATGGGCATGGCATAATGACGTCATATTTAGGGTCATTGGTTTACAAAAGTTTGAAACTGACCGAAATAATGCCAAATTCTCTCAAATTACTTGACCATTACATCCTTAGGAACGCACCTCAAAAAATACGTCAGTAGGCCGTTAAAAAGACAATTTAGATGTAAACATAGAGATCATGAGCCATCAAGGGTGCGAGTTAATAAATTGGTTCAGCTCTTAAATAAAAGGAAGGTAAGAGAGAGAACTAAGGGTATAATCAAACATTCATTTCCTAAATCATCTAAGAAATGAGGCAGAAGCAAAAATTACAAAGGCTCTTGTGTTAATTTTCTTTGCAGATATGACTGCTTTTTCAGCATGTATGTCATTAACATGAACTTACAATGCTTTGCTCATTGAAATAAATTCAGCACCTGAAATCTTTTAATGCTAGATTTAATTAAAAAATGTAAGAATTCAAATACTGGCCATTTTACTTATTTTACACAAGTATTCACTCTTATGAAGGCATGCAACTGTAGGAAAAATGCCATCATTAGCCTCTTAACAAGTACAGAAAAGTAACAAAATTCAGTGCACCAAGCGATTTATTTACCCATTCTCTCTGAAAGCACGGTCAAGCATGTGAGTTGCTTCTTCGGCTGCCATCACAATCAAAGCAGGTGTTATATTTTAGATTACAATGTTTTGTGTTGAGCTGTCAATAGGACCATCCTTTGGGAGATCCACAGCAGGACACATTTCTGTATTATTACCACAAAAGCCTACATAGAAAAGAAACTTTGTGTGTATGTAGGACAGGTTTGGTTTTTCGGACCAAAAACATGGCACACGTTTGTGTTTTAAAATCATCTTTCAGCTGAAAATTTTTTTGGCAATACAAAAATGTGACTTTAGCTTCCAAGAATTCCTTAAGAAAATGCAGTTATTACAAAGTTTACACTGGTATGTTAACACTGACGTTTTTAACAAAACATTCCAAAGATTTGCAAACATTTACCCAGTGGCAGACACTATGGACTGTTCAAAGGAGTGCGACGTGACACAATTTTGATCTAATGCCCATACATTCAAGTTGTCATGGAAATGGTTAAAAAATAATGAATTTTGCATCTGTTCCCGAAAATGTGGCCTTTTGCGTTTAGTGGTGTTTTAGTTGTTAACAGTCAGTGCCTTGTCCGGCAAAAACAGAACGAAAGGGACACTTGCACATGGGATAAAATTGTCGAATTTGTAGGGTGGTCAGCTTGTAGCCACCCATTTGAGTTGTCAGCCTTGTCATTTGTGCTCTGTTTTCATCACAGGCACTTAGGAGGCATTCGGTTTGATTCACGTCAACGATTCATTTATATCAACATAATCTGTGACTGATTGTGCAAATTTGGTATTTAACACTGGCTGTTTTTAATTTGACCATAGGGCTGCCACTGTGTGCACCTGAGGTGTTAAAGACATTATAGTTAATTGGTTAATAGCTAATAGTAGTTATATTTTTTTCTTGTTACATTTTCTTTTTTTCTCAAAGATATAAGCTTTCAGCTACACTATAAATTTGAGGTTAAATAAAGTCATGTATGCATGTATGCATGCATGCATGCATGTATGTATGTATGCATGTATGTATATGGCCAAGACAGGCAAGCATAGGCCATAGGTCACAAAAGAAGTGCAATTGCAGAACGCTCATTGTAAAGTCTCCCACATTTTGAAGATTTTGATGTGACTATTTGGGGCAAAGCAGTTACTGATCCGTTTTCAACAGAGGGTTGAGGATTGGCATTTGCTGCTACTATGGCCTGCTGGCCATAAGAAATTAGTAAACCTGTTTTATGGAACATTGCATTAACCACTGAGAAGGGTACACAAATAATGCTGCTTTCGTGGGGAGACATGGATAATAGAGCTACAGTAGAAGACACGTCATAATTTGGAGAGGTTTGTGTAATACCTTTGGCTCTTTTTGCTGATTAAACTTCTTCAACACCACCTCCTTCCGTCGTGTTGTTTTCTGGAAAAATCTTTCTCATCCATGCCAAGGTCAACATACAAAGGACCAAGTTCCAAATCAGATTCCAATCAGTGCTTACTGCTCGTCTGTCCACAATCTGTTAACGGTCGTTCAAATAAGTCTAGCACATTGCAGCCCTTGGAAAACGGTAGTCATGCATTCATTTCCATTCTCATTGTAAACACCAGGTGAAAAAACTAAGACCAGCCACCAAACGAACTTCAGCTATCATGGTTTTCTTAATTTCCTCTACTCTGTACTTAGTGAAGTATGTCAGGGAACATCATTCCCCTTGAGGGTGTCTCTTTTTCTATTCTTCACTCAGAGACTCCATGTTGGTGTCAAACGTGACCGGATTTGATGTGTCAATCAGCCCAGGTCGGCATAACTGCCTGTCTCCTTTCTGTGGAAGATTAATGTGGGGTTGGTTCTAACCAGGTGGCAATTTTCTTTGTTCTGAAGCAGCAAGTGGCAGT
The DNA here is from genome assembly GCA_019787425.1 of Platygyra sinensis. NCBI lineage: Eukaryota > Metazoa > Cnidaria > Anthozoa > Scleractinia > Merulinidae > Platygyra > Platygyra sinensis. The sequence continues at coordinate 8,518 of JAHPZR010020487.1, read as the reverse complement.
ATGTCTTGAAGGTTATGTAGAACCTCCCAAAATTGAATGTGGCATATTCACCTAGAATGGCAAATTTTGTTGGATTAGTGCAAAACTGTTCAACATCTTGCAGTTGTTGGTTGGAGACCAGCAGTACACAAGGGTCGGAAGAGTTGTTAACTTTCCTCATGAAAGCAGTGTCTGGATTTCTGGCATCATACAGCATTTGCCACAGCTGCATGAAATTGTTACCAGCACAAAAGGCAGTTCGCACGGACCAACCCTATTCCTAATTCCCATTTATGATTAACCAAACTGTTCTGATACTTTGAAATTTCGGATATTTGAAGATTGTGGAATGTATTTGCCAGTGCATGTTAACTTAAGGCTCTTGAGCAACTAATGAATTCTGAAACAAAAAAAGTTTGGTGTAACTTAAATTGTCTGTCAATGTTTCAAAAACTAACTTTATGATCATTAAATTTTGACAGAAAATAAACTCTGAGGTTTATCAAAATTGAAAATGAAGATGGCACATTTTAATTACTGGAAGGTAAAGATCAAATCGAAAACCATGGCATATTGCTCAATGAAAGAGTATCCTTCTAACATCGTATATCAGATGTCTGCAGTCTGCACTAGAACCTCAAGAAATAGTGGTATCCTAGCTAAACTTAGACACTCAACAGATATGCATCTAGACAAAGTCTATACATATCAAAAGTTTGCACCAATTCTGGTAACAAAGAATTGCTTAAAAGCGGCTATTCTCTGGGACAATATCCCTTCTCATCTTAAAGATCTCAATATCTTCAACCTCTCAAACCATTTGAAACTCCATTTACTGTCCGAACAGCATTCTGAAAACTAATATTTCTATCTTCTTTTCTCCATTTATACCTACATATCTCATTGTCTTAATAGCTTTCTTTTCTCTTAAATCTCAATTGGAAACATAATAACTGGAGGCTGGCCCTGTAAGAGGTACTGAACTTCCTGTGTCCTCTCAGAGGCAGAGAGCACAGCAGTCTGGGAAAGGTTGCTGGGATGTTCCCAGATCTTGTTTCTCCTGCTTTGCTCTTCACCACCAAGTCGGGGAAGACATGGTAGTCAATGTCACCAAGTAGGTGAGTAACTGTACTTACCTATCTAATGTGAGAGATAATTAAGCACATGTTATTGAAAAGTTCTATCACTATCCAGTAGCACTTAACAATGATTTTAATAGTAATGCAAATGACTAAAAACCTTTACTTGCTACCAGATTGTTCATCAAACACTTTAAGGGGGAAGAACCTTAACTAATCAAGTCAAAGCAACTTTAATGAACACTCCCAAAAAGGGTTTTTCAGTGAACAGTACAATAGAACAATACAATAGAATAATAATAAAAAATATATATATATGTACAGTAAACTATGTGTTAAAACTATTTTTGTTTTAAAAACTCTTCCAACATCCTTGACTTTAAAGTTCTCTTGAAATTTGCGAGGTCTTTATACAGGTTTAGTTCTTTATCTAACGAATTCCATAAGTTTACTATCCTATAGTGGAATGATCTCTGGCCAGCAGCGGTTTTAAATACAAATCTGTTGCTATGGAAATCTCAAAACCTCCATTTTGGCTCATGAAGTCCAGTGGGCATCAAAGTTTACTGTGTTTGTTCGATTCAAGTTTCCTTTAAATGTTTTGAACCACGCCCATTTTTGGTATGTCACGTGACCACAATAGAAAAGTTCTACAATTTCTTCAGCAAACTCCTGTGTTTCTGGGCTCCACCGCCAAACTGCACACTTCCCTGGTCAGCACCCCATCACCGTGGTCAATGCAGCCTTGCTTCCCCAGCATTGCTTTGGCAATGGTGGGTAGTTAAGAAGGTATCTAGACAGCTTGGCTTGTTAAGTAGAGTGCGAAATAGCCTTCCAGTCCATGCAGCTGAAATACAGCTATGATAATTCCTACTTCCTTTGAGATATAATGTTTATGAGCATTTACAAATGGGAGCTGCTAGAATTATTTTAAAGGATAGTAGCCTTAGCCATGAGCATTTGTTAGGACAATTAAGTTGGATGTCACTTAAGGCACGTTGTAACATGCATATTGTAACTTTTGTCTTTAAATGTGTCCACAACAATGCTCCAGATCTCATCAAGGAGTATTTTTGTGGAAACTTCGCACAATTATTCCACTAGGCATAATGATCGCGAAATCATTGTCCCAAAGGTTTCAACTGAAACTGCAAAGAAAAGCTGTTACTTTTTTGGAGCTCAAGTTTTTACCATTGAGTATGAAAGAAACTGAATCTCCCTTAATTTTTAAAACATTGATTAAGGACTTTTTTATTGAAAACTCTTAGAATTTTTAATTGTTGTATATATCTCTTACTTTATTTTGTTATGTTTTCAGGACTTTTACTGTTATTTTAATTCTTTTTTTAGTTGTCCAGGGCACCCCTTGGTATCAGCTGTTGCTGTACATGACCCCTTCCTGATGTTGAAAGGTGTCCTGCTTTTTACACTTCTCCCTCTTGAGCTTTTTCCTATGTTTTTTGGGGTCTTATGCTCTGCATACAGACCCCTAAGTCGAGGACTCAATGAAACTGAAAAGATGCTTTGTTGTGTATATCTTAACAGCGGCGTAGCAGAGAGATTTTGAAGTCTGATTTCAGTTCCGAATAATTTTTTCTGTGTGCATTTTAACGCAACTTGGACAGGGAGTAGCTTTTGGGGGCTGGAATAGAATATGTGTATCTTTCATCACAAAGAATGTTTTATACATTATGTTAGGATAGACAAATTTTGGTTGATTAACAGGATTCAGGGTTTTACTACTAGAGGTTAAAACCTAAGTTTATGATACACAATGATAGGCATCTGTCGGTAAAAATTTCAAGAACCATTAATAGCACTGACTGAATTGTGGGAGGGGCACCCAGAAAGATCATCTACCTCCATAACCTCAGTTTGAATTGATGCTTCAGTTGGTAACACAGCTTCACATGTCAGCTGGCTGTTCTCAACATTTGGAGGCTCAGGAGATGTATCTACAGCTGCCAGGTCTTCAATTGCAGTTGGTGTTGCTTTATTGACCAAGTTTATATGCTCAGATGCTCCTGCTGTGCAAGAATGATGTCCAGATAGATTAAATACAGTGGGAAAATCTGCAGATTCCTATGTAGCATTTGCATGCATTTTGGTCTTGATGTACAAGGCTGATCAGCAGATGGATTTGCTGCAATAGCAAAATCAGCATGTTCTGGCAGTGCAGAAGGTGTTTCTTCATCTGCCAAGTTTCTGTGCTCAAATGGTACAGCTATTTGAGTCACATGGCCATTGTCCTAAAACATTGTTACGTTTCAAATTAAATTTCTGACAGCTGAATTTTATATAATGGTACCAGTAAAAAATTTGTAACATTCATCCAGATTTACTCAGTTATCAATAAAATTTTTTGAAGCTAATCATAGTTTTTGAAGCTAAAATTAAGACAATGTCATGCTGGATGAGTAGTAAGAAACAAAACAAGACTAATATTCACTCACTGGTTTTGAGTCCATTGCATTGTTGCTGTGGGAGCCTGATGAGATGCTGCCTTCCCCACTGCCAAATTCTTTAAAACCTTAGAGAGTGAAAGATAACATAACCAAATGGGCAAGAACTTCATGCTAGCCCACATATAGATTACACTCCCATATTGTGCTTATCCATGTATGGTTATGTCCTATCCATATATGGATATGTGGGCTAGCATGAAGTTCTGACCACCAAATGAAAATGAAATTGGAAGTCTCTGCAGTTAGCGATATCACTACTAGTAAGAACATTTTACATTAACGCTCAAACACAATGTTAAATGTCTATAATGAATACAGTTTGTACGTGTGCTGGACACGCTAGAGAGAAATCGCCATAGATCATTACATGATTTATAACAGAGAGTATGAGAATTCTCATGCCTTTGGCATGTTTACCGTAATCGTACCTTTTGCCGCTTTTTCTCCATCATTCGGAGACTTCTTTCAGATTGAACATCTGTTGTTCGCTCCTCTGTATTCCCTATGGTAGGCAGGGATCCAGGTTTTATTTGCCTGCGCTGACTTGCGTTGAAAGCCCTAGTAAAACAGCTTTCTTCTAAGTGACCCAAGCAAATAACAAAACATGTCTTCGGGAGCACATGAAAATTCTTCCTCTTCGTTTTAACACATCTCCCTTTTTTTCGTCGTTCAGACTTGCGTTTAGCGTGATTCCTGCCCCTCTATTAGATCCATTGCTACAAGTCCTGGACAACACAATGACTTCCGACCATTGAAAGTACTAAGAACAATCTGCAAAACGAAAACAGCAGCTGATCAAAGTGGGGGAAATCGTATCAGAAATTAGCCATGTGCGCTTCAACTTTAGAAAATGACATCACACGCCCTTTTCCCGCAAAATGTGAGTGACCTGGTCTCTGTTGTCATGGAAACCATCTGCCATTGGTAACCAGGCTGATGGAACATAACAGTTCAATGGGAGATCAAAATTAATAGAATTTGAGCGCAAAAAATGCCACTTTTATTCGTCATACAAGGATATGCTTTGGAAATCATGTACTTTAGGTCATTAACATCCAATCGAGGGAAAACAAAAGGAATTTGATCGTAGTAGCACTTAAATAGCACTTAAATACTCTCCAAAGTAGAAAGTTCCTCGTGCAGTCAATTAGTACAAAAGTTGACTTCTGAGGAAAATGCACTTAAAGTTTTTTACACGATGGATTAGGCATTGATCCAGCCAGGAAGTTGGGGGAGTGGGTTGTTTGCAGATTTCATGTAAGGGGAGTGTAATTGTTGTTGTGTTTTGTAAAAAGTTACCCCAGTTGTGGGAATAAGGGAAATGAATGAGCCTGGGATGGTGATTCAGACAGCACTTTTCACAGGTGATTACAATTATCAAGTTGTGTATGTCTTTACAGCCTTCCCACAAAGTATCTTTCATATTTCTTGAAACTGATCTCCATTTGTGGTCACTTTCTGACTGTAAACAACCATCGCTATGGCCCTTGCTATGTAAAAAATATACCACTGTGTACTTTCTCTCAATTTTATACCCATCTGGTGGCAAATTCAGCAAGATTGTTTCAAAATGCTCTTTACAAGTGTTCAAGGGCCTTAAAAATTATTTTTTAAAAATTGTATTTTTGATAAATGTCATCATTTTCCAGCGTATCGAGCCACCTTAACCATTCACAGTTTGACACATTCATTGGAGTAATTATGTAACCAGTTGACCTCCTCTTCAGCAGCACTCAAAGGTCCTTTTTCTTGATTCTGTTTATTTTGCAAAAGGTGGGATTCTCAAAGTCCCTGTTCAGTGATTTAGGACATTTGTATAATTTCCTGAAACAACAAACAGCTGTGCTCACCTCTGAGACATCATTATGAGCAAGATTGTTCTGACTGACAGCACATGCCAGTCTAAAATTGTTGCTTTCACTTGCACCATAGTGTCAAATTTTTGGTGCTCTGTTACCAATTGTATTGTTCACAAGTGGAGCAAGTGTATGAACATATCAATGACTTTCATCAGCTCTTCTTCCACCATGAAGCAAGGAAGCATGATGGTACCTTGATGGGTCTTTTAAAAACCCACACCAGGTGACACTAAACGCATGTGGTACAATGGCTCTCAAACTTTGTTTCAGACCTTTGGCATCATTTTTGTTTTCCACCAGGGCATATTGCAAAATAATCTACCTCTTTTGTGCTCAGTTGACCTTTGAACTTGGATTGTAGAGTATACAGGCGATATGTGAAAGATTTTTTAGCATGGATGGTGTCTGACCACTTCTCTACATTGTGTGTCATGCTTTCCCTGACTTTCTTGACAGTGACTGAATCATCATCTCATACTAAAATCTGCACTTTGGCATTGAAGTTATTGGCACACTTTTGAGCTCACTCAGCATCTAAGATAGATTGTAAATGGGAAATCTCAGTCTGCAAGGCACTTGAAAAGAGACTCAAAGACAGCAAAAATACAATAAATAGGATTCAGAAGTGGAGGAATGGTAAAGTAAAAGTCTTTAAGACCCATTTGAAACAAAATGGCACTTGTAGTGGGAGTTGCATGGGCTCAGAAGCACTGTTTCAAACTGTTCTAAAGAACATTCAAGTCAAATAACTGGTGAAGCTGTACCCACTCTTACCAGAATAGGTGTAACGTGTCAATGATTACATGATCCATTGGAATAAAATCAAAGAGTGGGCATGATTTACAGTTATATTTCTTTGCTCTTGAATGGTGAGTAATTTCCTCACATGTCCTTGCCCCAACATCAGTTAGAGACCAAGTTTTTGTCACATTATACCTTTCGTCCCTTCGACATTTGCACCAAATGCATGCATAATCTTGGTTTGCAGCACCTAAGCCACAAATGCAAGCAAGGCATTCCAGTCACCCCCTAGGAAGTACTCAACATTGTCAACCTCAATTTCATTTAACTGGGCCATTTCAGTTTAATATCTGAAAGAGTTTCTTTCAGATTGTCATAGGTCTCTTTTGTTTTGATAATTGCCAGCACAGAGTTCCCCTTTTCACTCCTGGCATTTTCCTTTTCATTTAAGATTGTATAGGTATTCACTACCTTGAGTCTCTTTCCAATGTTGGTGCCATGTCCACTTAATTTAACCTTTCCTGTTTTCTGTTCACACAGATCTCCTTTGATTTTGAGCCTTTGAATTTGTTTCTTTAGGCTATCATTCAGGGAAGTTTGGACTCCTTCAGGATCACCTGGGGTGGGTTTTAACTTCTATTTGGAATTTAATTCTGCAATATTCTCTTTTATCCTGTATGCATTTCGCATATCAGTCTTCATTGCTAACTCTTTCTAAGCTTGGTCAGAAATGTTATATTTATCCTTTATGTAAATCCACAGATTAATATCATTAATTTCATCACTGTTCAATGTTTTAGGGTTGTTTTCAGTAAATGGAAGTTCATTTTCATCAATGAGCCAAAGTGTGTCATACCCTTGGGTTTCAGAACTAAATATTTCCACTTTGGTTGCTATAAAATCATACTCTCCTATAAGAGGGAGTGTTGAATAATATTTAACCCTAAGTTGCATTTTAATTCTAGATCGGTGCCTTTGTGTATATTCACTGAAGCTCTTATTCTTTTGTGGGCCTCTTAGATGTTTCTTGTTCATCCTGGCTGCCTTTCTGGCTAAATCCTTAAATCTCTTCTTGTAAAAGGCACTAGACTTTTCTGATTTGCCAAGACCTTGCTGTAGTTTTTCCTCCACTTTTGAGCCTTTTTGCCACTTCATTGACAGCATTCTCCTCAAGGACTCTTTTCTGCCCCTTAAGCTCCTTATTCTCTTGCAGTAAAGAGGTCCACCTCTTCATAGTACTGATACTACACTTTGAAGGCGTATGTTTTTTATCTCCACTTATCAAGCAGCCTTCGGACGCTGACACCTCCCTTCTTTTTTGCTGAATCCAGTTTTCTCTTTAGCAGCCAAATTTTTTTCCTCAAGGAATTGAAGGGGTGAGTGCAAAACGGTGCTAAGTGACGATCTTAGGTGGTTTTCTTTTTTTCTGCGAAAGCGCCTGAAATTTTGCATGCCGCTGGTTTGCTCTTAATTTTCGAGATATCACGTATGCAAAAACTTGTATTTGTTGTCACGCCAACATGTGACTGCAAAGACGGTAAAGTCACTTAAAATCCCGCAAAATATTGATCTTTGCAGCGTGCAACCTTGAAAAAATGCTGATTTGAGGTAAAAACTGTTAGAATGATGATTCCACGTTAACGTGCAACCGCAAAGACGTTAATTTCACTCAAGTTACAGGCAAATGTTAATTTTACGCAATGCGCAAGCTTTAGACAATGTTGATTTCAGCTCATTTACGGACAGTTGAAATTTTGACTTCACATTATCGTGCCGCCCAAGGACTTTGATATCACTTAGAGAACCATGAAAAGTTCATTTCACGCAGCATGTAAGCTCAGTTGAAAGGCCATGTGCAAGAATGTCCGCTAGATTTTTCGCTGAAATCGAACATGGCCAACACAGCTCCAAACTTCGCATGCCAATTTGTTTATACCTGTAGAAAACTGCCTTGCACTTATTTCCCCTCGTTTTCCCCTAACTCCAAGGGTTAAGAGTTCCCAGTTTTATTAGAATCAGGGTTAGGGTTACCGCTCGAAACTAGGGTTAACGTTGAAGGTTAGGGTTACGGAACAAGGTTAGGGGTAGCACTCAAGGTTAAAGCTATTGCTTAGGGTTAGCGCTAGCGCTTATTTTTAGGGTTAGGGCTAGCGTTCAAGGTTAAAGTTATTGCTTAGGGTTAGCGCTTCGTATTAGGTTAGAGTTAAGGTCAGGATACATTAGTGTTACCGCAGTGTTAGGCCAAGGAAAACAATCTCGACTTAGGAAATCTAGTGCACGAATCGATGCGTAAATCAAGTCAATGAATAGTGCCTAGAGATAGAGGCTGAACGTTTTGCAAATCGGCTACGTCAGTGACTTAAATGCTTAAATGTTTCTACGTGAAATTATTTTT
>JAHPZR010020486.1:20000-28914 GCA_019787425.1 Platygyra sinensis | reverse complement strand
TTTAATCTTCGACTCAGAGCGAAACATGAAATATAAATCAACCAATGAGAACAATTTTCAAGTCCCGAGCGAAAGAGGTCTCACTTCTTAATTATAGAGGGTAGTCGGTGTTGGCATCATCATGTGTTGTCTTTTTCTAATTTACAAAGGGAGCGTATGGCTTTTTCCGGTAGCCCACAGCGAAGTTTTTGTGTAAACCAAGGGAAAACCATCTTTAAGAATTGTTTCTGGATTCTGTTTCCATTCTATTTTATTTCCTTTCAGCCCCTGATCTATAACTCCTTTTAGGTTTTCTTCATCAAAATTAAACGTCATTCAATAAGTGGTATAGAAGCTCTCCTATACTAATTATGTTTAGTATGTGACTTAAATATGGCAGACGTTATCAAACGGGCTGCCTTATTAAAATGTCATAGTGACTGGCCACTTTTCCAGCGGCTAATTCTTTGGCAAATTTTCCTTGAGTAAATTCTGCCAAAGTTTTGAAGGATGGTTTTTATATCACTTGCAAAAGGCAATATTTTTTCCAACCCGAGGAATTGGAAAGTTTAAGAGACAGTCGAAGAGTCAGAGACTTATCAGTTAAAAAGCAAAATAGGGAATATGCTTAACCATAGTGTGGCCCGGGGGGAAAATGGTGTTAAGGCGAAAGTAAGGTTTAAGCTGGCAAGAAGGATCTTCGCAGTTCCGTATGGCAAGATTTCTCCTGGAGAAAGAGAGCATATGTTTTTTGTTCAGTCAATCAATTCAACTAAAATTTTACATGTTCTTGTGTTTCAGATAACATATGTTCAATGGATTGTTGCTATTCAGAATTTTACTCTACATTTCCAGTTATTTTTTCAAAATCTAAAAATACCGACCTTTTTAGCTTGGCAAAGAAACATTCTTATACTGGTTAGTCCAACATAATTAATAAATATGAAATGTATGATAGTAACTTTTCTCTTAATGTTCTGGGAGTGCCAATCGTATCTGCAGATGACCCTGAAATGATGACAAGCTTTACTCCGTTTTATTTCGCATTATATTATTAAAGAAATATGAAAAATATCAAACCTTAGAGATGGTATGGATAATTTGAAAAGAACTTAAACGATGAATTTTAGAAGAAGATAATTTTTTGGGACTTTTAGAAGAAATTAGCGAGCTTAAGCAACGACGACGACGACGCCGGAGACGACGCCAAGTAAAAAATTAAATTTATATTTTACCCACGAAATTTACGATTGTCTAGGTCTGTTCGGTACGCCAATGGCGCTAAAATCGTGCTTAAGCTAAACTTGCAACGACGGCGTTTAATTCCAAATGGAAATACGAAAAATTAGCCGTCGTCGTCCACGTTCTGTAGACGACGCAGAACTTGGTCATTTCACGCTGTTGTTTTGCAGAGGACGGCAAAGAAATGTACAAAGATCTATAACGCACGTGCACAGGTATTGTTTTGATCATTAAACCTTTTGTTTGGTGACGTTCTCGTTGCCGTCGTCGTCGTGGTTTGCTTAAGCTCCCTAAAATATTTTCTATTAGTAGACAGCTTCGTGCAAAACATACGAAGAGTTAAAAAAAAACAGTTTTTAAATAAGGGATAAAACAAAGCAAAATGATATGTACTATAGATACCTGCCATGAAAAACACGAGATCATCATCTGACTGCTGAGCTGATATGGTGAATTTTTATCATGCTACAGGAAACTGTTATAACTACCACATGTTCCACTATTACCTACCTTATGTAAGTTCCCTTGATGTGTCTCTCTTGTGAGTGGAAAATACCAAAAACGTTTAATGCAGAATACAATAAAATAGTGCTAGTAAAAATATTGATATTAAAAACATTTAGAGTCAAACTTGCCACTAAAATATTTTTAATTCACTCAGAATAAATTTTCATAGATGGATAGCCTCAGTAAAATATTATTTATTCTTGACGGACGTAAAGACAGCAGAGTGTCGATAACTCTCAATAAAGAAACGACAGCTTTCAATTTACAAAACATGTTTCGACATTCTTGTATCATCTTCAGTTGCAAATTAAGAATTGGTTCATGCTTAGCTTGCGTATATCGATCGAGTTGTGGATGCACGCGGGAAGTTTGGAGAGCACAAAAGAAGCGTAAGAGTTGCTCGAGGCGATAATTTGGAATTTTGAGGCGTCAGAATCTGAGATCGTGAAACATTCTGCAGCACAAGAGTCATGACAGGCCCTAGATGACTGCAGGTGCCCGTAAACATACGAAGACCTGCCCAACAAGGGGTGCTCACGAACACGTGTACAAATGTGGCGAGTGGTCTCGCCAATGCAGCTGGCATTACAGCCAACGCACGAAAATTTATAAATGACAAGCGAACGTAGACCTTGCGGTACTGAATCTCTCACGCTCAACATGTCTTGGGTTGTATGTGACGTCATCATTTTCTAAAATCCAAACCTAAAGAGCCACCAAAATTGTAATCTTCATCAGGCATGAAAGGGGACAAATTTATATCTGTTTACAATTTTTAAGCTCAATAACTTGCTTTGTTCAAAAACAGGCCTATTCTCAGTAGATTTTAGAATTATAGCGGTGCGTGACATAAAACTATGAACGTGTTTCTAGAAAAATAAACATGATAAATCCTTATCTTGGGATTTTTAACCTTCTTAGAAGTTTAGGAAAATTGCTTTTTTAAATGTTTGCTGGATCAGTTTAGATAAACAGTGGCCTAGATAGCCAAAGTAAGTTCCAGATGTTTACACCATTTCACGGCCCCCATGTTGGTGTCCCTTGGAGGTACACCAACATGGCTGCTCCATAAATTCGGCAAAATAGATATTTCAAGTTCGGTAAAACGTACAGACCTAAACCTTGGAGAAGTGTCTTATTTATTTATCTCCTATAGCATTATAATTTGGTTTTCGAATTACTTTATTAATTGCGCGACAGTGCAACCCAAGAATTTTCACGAAGAAAGTTCTCTATTTTTATCCAAACTTTCTGGGCACTATGCCCTTCATAAGAAAAATGACCGCTTAACAAGAATTCCAACCGGAAATATTTCCCTTAATAAAGTTACAGTGGGAAACTGTATGACAAAGAGTACCACAGATTAAAGGTTCATAAGAAACGTTTCATATGGAAATTCCAGTTCAAATTTCAAATATGGTCACTTCAGTAAGCTTGGCACACACTAGGGGAGTCCCTGCGACAACTACTCCTTGCGACTAGTACCCTAGTGCGTGCCGACCTGTAGACGTCCTAGGGAGAAAGTTTCAAAACGGCGCTAAGAAAAATATTTTGTGCGCTGGCCTCCAAATCGAGTGGTTCGGGTTCAAACCTTGGCCGGGACATTTTGTTGTGTGCCAAAATTGTATTGCATACTTTAACAGGTGAGACAGTGCTCTTTAAGTGGAAAGTAGTGTTGGGATCTCAAGTGATGCACTTTTGGGATAATTTACATTAAATTTCGCCTTTTAAGGCGCTTCATAAGTAGTCCGAAAAAGAAGAAATTTAAATTCTGAAAAAAATCAGATACATATTAAATTGCAAAAACAGTCTCCCAACGTAACAAGTAACATTCCCTTGTCTGTAACAAAGGGTTTTTACCCGGATTTGTGTCGTTTTCTTTGTATGGCAGATTGTTAAAAATGTTCCCTGGAATGCCGCTGAAAACCTTCTCATAGAGCCAAAACCAAAATGATGGCCCCAGCACTAAAATACGAGTCGAATTGAACGGAAAGTTATATTTTTGTGAATCACTTATCTAGACCATTCATCTGAGAAAGTTTGAGGAATTTGATTTTTTCTCGTCCAAATGACCAAAGTTAAAAATTATAGAAGGTGGCTCTTAATAAGTGTCATGAAGGAAAACACAGTTCTTTGCTAGCAACAAATTTACAATCAGTTACCTTGGCTGCCACAAAATAGGAATACATAGTGTAAGTTTCAAACTTTACATACATACATACATACATACTTTATTGTCACCTCCCCAATGGGGCTTTTCAGGAACAATTACTACACAATTAAAATTAATTAAAATTAATTAAATTTAAGAAACATTGTAATCTAAACCTTGTAATCAAGAGAAATACTAAAAATCAATCAAGTTTAAGAAGTATTTACAAAATTGTCTAAAAGCTTATTCTTTAAAATACGTTTAAAAACTTGAACCGAACGGCTCGATTTTAAAAAGGGGTCCAAATTGTTCCAAAGTCCAATAGTTCTGTAATAAAATGTTCTTTGTCCTGAGGCTGTTTTAAAAAGAGGTATGTTGAGCTTTTGGCCACTCCTAGTTGTACGCTTGGTAACTTGCTCGCGGGTAATGAATTGTGACGTCAGATATTTGGGGGCGTGTCCGGAAAGGCATTTAAAAGCCATGATTGCTTGGCGATAATATAGTTGGTCCTTAACGGGTAACCAAGACAAACTTTTTAAGTGAGGAGTTACATGATCGTACTTTCTCGCGCCACTGACGATTCGACATGCGAAGTTCTGCACAGCCTGCAATTTCCGTATATTTTTCTCTGTGGTATTTGCCCAGACGTTCGAGCAGTAGTACAACTTACTGAAAACTAAGGCGTTTATCGCGGCTAACAACGACGTTCTATCTAGACAGTGTTTGACACGGCTAATTTGCGCGAGGCGTGCGATACATTCCGATACTGTGGTCTGAATATGATCGTCAAATGTTAAGATCGAATCCAAAATCACGCCGAGATCTTTGGCTAATTGTACAGGGGAAATGTCCTTTCCCAACAAAGACAAACGAAACTCTTGGAGCTTCGAAGTCATCTGTCGGCTACCGAAAACGATTAATTTCGTCTTGTCTGGATTTAGTAATAGCCGATTTCTGAAGCACCAGTTGCGCACCCCGAGGAGGTCTTCATTCATCTCTTCAACAATCCGTTGGGTGTCTTGTGAATGAAAAGAAACAAACAATTTTGTATCGTCTACATAGCATTCAGTGGAGCAATTCCGTGTAGCTTCTGGTAGATCATTAACGTATATACTAAATAATAAGGGGCCCAGGATGCTACCCTGAGGTACTCCATATTGAATTGGTATTGGATCGGAAACAGTGGAGTGAATTCGTACAACTTTCAACTTTGGATTTCAGGCTAGGCCTTAGAAATGTCAGTTACCTGTAAGGCATTGATTGATTACTTCACAGCAATGCTTCAGAATGCATATACTCTTTTCCCTTTCTCTGGGAGTTAATTTGATCACGCACAGATATTCCCGGATCACCTGATCCACTAAATTGGTTCCAGATTCCAATCCGTGTTTATTGTAGTGAGCACCCTTACTTTGGGTGCAATCCTTACATTTTTTCCCGCTCTCATCTCTCTCAATTGCAACAACAACGGATGATGATGCAAAAGAGAGAGATGAGAGCGGGAAAAAATGTAAGGATTGCACCCAAAGTAAGGGTGCTCACTACAATAAACACGGATTGGAATCTGGAACCAATTTAGTGGATCAGGTGATCCGGGAATATCTGTGCGTGATCAAATTAACTCCCAGAGAAAGGGAAAAGAGTATATGCATTCTGAAGCATTGCTGTGAAGTAATCAATCAATGCCTTACAGGTAACTGACATTTCTAAGGCCTAGCCTGAAATCCAAAGTTGAAAGTTGTACGAATTCACTCCACTGTTTCCGATCCAATACCAATTCAATATGGAGTACCTCAGGGTAGCATCCTGGGCCCCTTATTATTTAGTATATACGTTAATGATCTACCAGAAGCTACACGGAATTGCTCCACTGAATGCTATGTAGACGATACAAAATTGTTTGTTTCTTTTCATTCACAAGACACCCAACGGATTGTTGAAGAGATGAATGAAGACCTCCTCGGGGTGCGCAACTGGTGCTTCAGAAATCGGCTATTACTAAATCCAGACAAGACGAAATTAATCGTTTTCGGTAGCCGACAGATGACTTCGAAGCTCCAAGAGTTTCGTTTGTCTTTGTTGGGAAAGGACATTTCCCCTGTACAATTAGCCAAAGATCTCGGCGTGATTTTGGATTCGATCTTAACATTTGACGATCATATTCAGACCACAGTATCGGAATGTATCGCACGCCTCGCGCAAATTAGCCGTGTCAAACACTGTCTAGATAGAACGTCGTTGTTAGCCGCGATAAACGCCTTAGTTTTCAGTAAGTTGTACTACTGCTCGAACGTCTGGGCAAATACCACAGAGAAAAATATACGGAAATTGCAGGCTGTGCAGAACTTCGCATGTCGAATCGTCAGTGGCGCGAGAAAGTACGATCATGTAACTCCTCACTTAAAAAGTTTGTCTTGGTTACCCGTTAAGGACCAACTATATTATCGCCAAGCAATCATGGCTTTTAAATGCCTTTCCGGACACGCCCCCAAATATCTGACGTCACAATTCATTACCCGCGAGCAAGTTACCAAGCGTACAACTAGGAGTGGCCAAAAGCTCAACATACCTCTTTTTAAAACAGCCTCAGGACAAAGAACATTTTATTACAGAACTATTGGACTTTGGAACAATTTGGACCCCTTTTTAAAATCGAGCCGTTCGGTTCAAGTTTTTAAACGTATTTTAAAGAATAAGCTTTTAGACAATTTTGTAAATACTTCTTAAACTTGATTGATTTTTAGTATTTCTCTTGATTACAAGGTTTAGATTACAATGTTTCTTAAATTTAATTAATTTTAATTAATTTTAATTGTGTAGTAATTGTTCCTGAAAAGCCCCATTGGGGAGGTGACAATAAAGTATGTATGTATGTATGTATGTAAAGTTTGAAACTTACACTATGTATTCCTATTTTGTGGCAGCCAAGGTAACTGATTGTAAATTTGTTGCTAGCAAAGAACTGTGTTTTCCTTCATGACACTTATTAAGAGCCACCTTCTATAATTTTTAACTTTGGTCATTTGGACGAGAAAAAATCAAATTCCTCAAACTTTCTCAGATGAATGGTCTAGATAAGTGATTCACAAAAATATAACTTTCCGTTCAATTCGACTCGTATTTTAGTGCTGGGGCCATCATTTTGGTTTTGGCTCTATGAGAAGGTTTTCAGCGGCATTCCAGGGAACATTTTTAACAATCTGCCATACAAAGAAAACGACACAAATCCGGGTAAAAACCCTTTGTTACAGACAAGGGAATGTTACTTGTTACGTTGGGAGACTGTTTTTGCAATTTAATATGTATCTGATTTTTTTCAGAATTTAAATTTCTTCTTTTTCGGACTACTTATGAAGCGCCTTAAAAGGCGAAATTTAATGTAAATTATCCCCAAAAGTGCATCACTTGAGATCCCAACACTACTTTCCACTTAAAGAGCACTGTCTCACCTGTTAAAGTATGCAATACAATTTTGGCACACAACAAAATGTCCCGGCCAAGGTTTGAACCCGAACCACTCGATTTGGAGGCCAGCGCACAAAATATTTTTCTTAGCGCCGTTTTGAAACTTTCTCCCTAGGACGTCTACAGGTCGGCACGCACTAGGGTACTAGTCGCAAGGAGTAGTTGTCGCAGGGACTCCCCTAGTGTGTGCCAAGCTTACTGAAGTGACCATATTTGAAATTTGAACTGGAATTTCCATATGAAACGTTTCTTATGAACCTTTAATCTGTGGTACTCTTTGTCATACAGTTTCCCACTGTAACTTTATTAAGGGAAATATTTCCGGTTGGAATTCTTGTTAAGCGGTCATTTTTCTTATGAAGGGCATAGTGCCCAGAAAGTTTGGATAAAAATAGAGAACTTTCTTCGTGAAAATTCTTGGGTTGCACTGTCGCGCAATTAATAAAGTAATTCGAAAACCAAATTATAATGCTATAGGAGATAAATAAATAAGACACTTCTCCAAGGTTTAGGTCTGTACGTTTTACCGAACTTGAAATATCTATTTTGCCGAATTTATGGAGCAGCCATGTTGGTGTACCTCCAAGGGACACCAACATGGGGGCCGTGAAATGGTGTAAACATCTGGAACTTACTTTGGCTATCTAGGCCACTGTTTATCTAAACTGATCCAGCAAACATTTAAAAAAGCAATTTTCCTAAACTTCTAAGAAGGTTAAAAATCCCAAGATAAGGATTTATCATGTTTATTTTTCTAGAAACACGTTCATAGTTTTATGTCACGCACCGCTATAATTCTAAAATCTACTGAGAATAGGCCTGTTTTTGAACAAAGCAAGTTATTGAGCTTAAAAATTGTAAACAGATATAAATTTGTCCCCTTTCATGCCTGATGAAGATTACAATTTTGGTGGCTCTTTAGGTTTGGATTTTAGAAAATGATGACGTCACATACAACCCAAGACATGTTGAGCGTGAGAGATTCAGTACCGCAAGGTCTACGTTCGCTTGTCATTTATAAATTTTCGTGCGTTGGCTGTAATGCCAGCTGCATTGGCGAGACCACTCGCCACATTTGTACACGTGTTCGTGAGCACCCCTTGTTGGGCAGGTCTTCGTATGTTTACGGGCACCTGCAGTCATCTAGGGCCTGTCATGACTCTTGTGCTGCAGAATGTTTCACGATCTCAGATTCTGACGCCTCAAAATTCCAAATTATCGCCTCGAGCAACTCTTACGCTTCTTTTGTGCTCTCCAAACTTCCCGCGTGCATCCACAACTCGATCGATATACGCAAGCTAAGCATGAACCAATTCTTAATTTGCAACTGAAGATGATACAAGAATGTCGAAACATGTTTTGTAAATTGAAAGCTGTCGTTTCTTTATTGAGAGTTATCGACACTCTGCTGTCTTTACGTCCGTCAAGAATAAATAATATTTTACTGAGGCTATCCATCTATGAAAATTTATTCTGAGTGAATTAAAAATATTTTAGTGGCAAGTTTGACTCTAAATGTTTTTAATATCAATATTTTTACTAGCACTATTTTATTGTATTCTGCATTAA
>JAHPZR010020486.1:12500-15000 GCA_019787425.1 Platygyra sinensis | reverse complement strand
CTCGGGAGAGCGAGACCATGGTTTGTGACGCTTACGACTTCTGCTGCCGGTCACTGTCTTTACCTGGCGTTTTCAAAACAATCTGAACGACCGGCAGTCCGAGTTTAGGAAATCGAACGAACCGATTACACATGTATCCAAACTATTATATGTCGAATAAGAAGTGTGAAATGATCAAGCAGATTTTTAAAGATCACATGTCAAACTTTGCGCTGGTTTCAGACGTGTGACTCTTTTTGATCTTTTTATTTATAGGTCGACTGTCGGTCACGGTTTTCAAGGCATGAACCGGCAATATTAATACTTTTGAATGTTTTAGGGAATCGAACGAACTGATCATAACCATGAGTTTGTGACAGCATGACAATTTTATTTTCGTTAGTAAGTTTTATATTTATATTTATTTTGATGAAGGTGGGCTCCTGCGCAAGGGAGCATAAACCTAAAAATGTAAGCCGTTCCACAAAAGTCTCTGAGCCCAACGCACACCAAGAGGACTCCAGGAGTTTGACTCGTGATCCATAAAAATTAGCTTGATCGCTACACACAAACGCGGACTGCCGGTCATTTATTGTTTTGAAAACCCCCGGTGAAAACCGTGACCGGTAGCATGTCACAAACCAAGTTCTCGCTCTACCCAGCTTATTAAAACCAAGCGCAGAACTTGCGATCTATTAACTTTTCTGGATCGCTTGACAGTTCTTAATCAGCATCTGACAGTTTGAACTGAGTGGGTTCCTTCGACTCCTTAACTTTTTTTTAAAAAATATGAGACTGCCAGTCATTTAGTGTTCAGAAAACTTTGACCAGATGCCGCTCATTTAGTCTCCTCCTTGGGGAAGATCGTTGCGTGACGACCCTAAGAACGGCTGCAAATGAGACTACCGGTGATTTAGCCACAGCGAAATAATATTGTCCCATCGAACGCTCACAACTGGGTTATACAAAGTTTCAACGCGATCAAAAACTGATTCCCGGCTATCAGAATCCTAGTTTGGCGAGGTAAATGTTGGAAGACAATTTTCTCGCAACCTCTCACATTGAGAGTAGCATAAGTTTTCTTTCAGCGGGAAGAATAGGCATAATTAATTTATCACTCGTGCCAGACCATGGCGGTCGAGCTCTCTGAAGACCCGGATTAAGACGAACATAATTCGAAAACGAATAATAGCATCGAGGTTTCGCATAACAGCATACGGACATGAATAATGGCATCGAGGTTTCGAATAACAGCATACATACACGAATAATAGCATCGAGGTTCCGCAAAACACCATACGGAACCAACAAAACAACACCGACGTTTTGGCGAACATCATTGAGAACACGTCAAATATAATTCGTAACATCAAAAACACCAGTGAAAACATGAAAAACCGCATCGACAAACAGCATAATAAAATTCCAAACTTAATTTTGGCGGTAATCACCCCTCATGGTAAAATTATCGTTCGAATCCGCGTTGTAAATGTTACAATTAACTTGTAGGTCAATAAATGTTTGGTTTTTTTTTCTGCTGATTATTGTTTACATTTCTTATGAAAGTTTGGAAACACGACAGCAGCAGAAGCTTGAGTGTATACTTTTTTAAAGTTGTCAGTAGTTTATAAGTCGGAAAATCACAAAAATGACTAAATGGGGCTAGAAAATGCTATTTTTCTTTTAGAGTATTGCATGTTTATTCAGCGAGAATATATTTCTATCATGATCCTTACGTGTCTAGGATTTCGCGATAACAATCTTGTTGAGCTTTGACAACAACTTGCGGTTTTTTTCCCATTACTCCCTTAGCTCCTCATCGCCCGCTGTAAATAATTCTCTGTTGCAATATAATCCAGAGAAATTTATAGTCTTGTTTATACCACCTGAACAAACAAAATGTTTTTCCGTGCACTTGTTGGTTGGCCTTTATTTCAAAACAGATGGTCGCCACAGCTGTTCATTACTAGCTTATAAAGTTCCAAATAAACTAGTGTATGCTTTACAGGAAATAATAAAGTACCATTACAATCATTAATCAGGAAAAAAAATATTCAGAGTACCCCACGTTCTGTGCAAGTTCAGATAGCGATGTAACAGTTTCTCTATAAAAGCCTCGCATATCATTCGCAGTAATGCACCAGTCAAAGTAAACCCCGACCCCCCCCACCCCGGGATATAGGTGGGGATTAGTTTTAGTAGCGTGCCAAAAGTGAAAAATGCCCCACCATGTGGAGAAATATTTTGCAGGAAATAGAAGAAAATGCCCCACCCCCTGGGGCAACTGAAGATGTTCCTGATTAATTTGTGATTGAAAAATTCACGAGGCAGCAGAATTAAATTTTAACAATGTCAGTTTATTTTAAGGTTACATCTGGCTCAACATTCACAAAGGTTGTCTTTTAACAGATGGCAATATCTACTGATCACATTCTTTGCAAAACCAAGACCCAGCAGGCACAGTTTCTTCAGAAAGGCCAATGCAGTCAGCATGGTACCACAGAATTGGGCATTTTTCCCC
>JAHPZR010020486.1:0-2500 GCA_019787425.1 Platygyra sinensis | reverse complement strand
ACTGGCGCACTCCATAGAGCCAAACGCATCTCTATCGATTTTGACAGACATAAATACTCTAGAAACTTCGTTCATCAATGCAGGTTATCCGAAACGTTTTATTTCGCATACAATCCTCAACTTTCTAAACGACTCGTCACAAGATGACAATTTCATTCCGAATTTTCTCTTCTGGCGAAGAACGAAAGAAAGTTTTCATCCAGCTTCCTTTTTGCGGTAAAAACGAAAAACTCAGTAAGACGTTTATTGAAAAATCAACAAGTTCACTAATTTCAATTTCATCTTTGTAATCCTATGGCAAACAAGGCAAATCAAAAGCCTCTTTAACAACAAAGACAAAAACACTCACAGATCCAAAGTTGTTTACAAAGGTGATTGCTCTTGTGGCGTTGATTACATTGGCGAGACTGTGAGAAACTTAGCAGTATGAATTGCGGAGCATTCAAATCCTGCTCACACCCTCTGAACCTGCAAAACACATGCTGGAAAACCCATCACATTCTTCACTTGGCGTGTTCTCTCCTCAGCACAAACATTCCACAAGCGTAGTATCGTCGAGAGGCTAATGATCCACTAATTCCGCTCCTGTTTGAACAAACAAGTTATTTCTTATGTCTCCAAACTTTTCCCATCGGGAATTACATAAGATATATATGTACGTGCGGACGGTCATCTTTTTAACCCTGATGATGGCAAACAGCCGAAAACGTTTGGTTTAAACATTTTAATTTTTTTACCATTTTCTTAACCTTTTAGCCTTGTATATAGAATATATTTTACGAAGCGAACATTATGGACACATAGCTCCTGTTCATTATGTTTAAGGCGTTGCTGTGACATTCGGAGAAAGATTGTTCCGTCGGGTTTTATAATTTGCCTATAAAGAACATGGCCCATAAATAAAACAAAAATAACACGCAAGGATCTGTATCGATCTTGCTGTACGGTTCAAAAATCGAGGTGAATAAGACGATCTTTCTTACTTTTTTAATTCTTGTTCTTTCTTCAGTGAAGAAAGGGTAAATTTCAAGTCAACCTCATGGGAAGTGAGCACTGTCGAAACTGGCCCATCAAATTGACCAATCACAGCACGCGAGCTACCTGAGAGATGTAATAAGCAATTGCGCACGTAAATATTGCGTGAATGTATTACTGTAATTATAAAATAATATTTAAGTAACAGATTCCATGTTGCCATGCTTCTGTTCAGTAACGGAATACATCAGATCAGATCATAATTGGGTAAGAACAAAAAAGTAGCACACGAGGTGATAACCGAGTGTGTCACTGAATCTATTTCTTTTATTTACTAAAGAAAAGAATTGTTAAAGACGCGTCTGCGTCTGTCCTCCAATAGATCATAACTAAGTACCGATGGTCAAAATGGGAAGGTAATTTGATTTATGATAAACTATACTTATAGTTCGCGACTAAATTTTCGCCGATTCTGATTGGTTTGAAATGATCGCGTGACCTGATAGTGTTCGTCCGCGGAGAGACACTATCAGCCTTTATAGTTCACCACTAAATCATCTCCGATTCTTATTGGTTTAAATTGAGTACGTGACACTATAATCTTCATCCGCGGAGAGACACTAGCAGCCCATAGTGGCCGTCCGCGGAAAATACCCGATGGACAGTACTCGTCCGTGAAAATTTATCCGCAAGCAAGCGGGTTTGTAGAAAATAAACAATTGAAATTGCATTAAGGAGGTTTCGTCTGTTTTCGTTTTCAAATTTTGCATTTGGCTTTCACGGCTTTCATTTTAAAAAGTTGAAAATAATTTAACTGATTTTTGATCTAGAGCGCTGAAGAAAATTTAGTGGGCAACAATAAAGACAATAGAATGTTTATGTCTCGAAACTATCGGTCTGATTGTTGCCCCTGAGAAATTTGATGTTTTTAAAACTAGCTTCGCTTCCCGGGCAAATAGTTGCTTGAAGAGAATTACATTTCCACGGGGCAGCTATCAGCCCATAGATCCTGGACAGAAACACTCTATTGTTTAAATATATTCATGCACAATAAAACTTAAAACCATAACCCTGATGTCTGTGTTTCCTACGCTTGCTTGATTTCTAGTTACTCTGGGTTGGTGTACCTTGGGGAAGGTAGGTGTCCTGATACCACATCTGTGACGTTTGATCCAATGGAAGACCCCGCAGTGTCCTACGTTGAGATTTGGCCGAAAACAGACATAAGCAAAAGGAAATCTTACTCGATCGCTTGTTGGATAAAACTTAAAAGCTACCTGAGTAACAAGGATTACACACAAGTAATATACTCAGACTGGAAGAGAGAAGAGGTTTGGTTGGCAATGAAGTATGGTAAAGTTTTCTTTGCCGTTATCGAAGCATTGAACGAAACCGGCTTGCATTGGAGAATGAAGACAATGCATGAACGGATTAATTTAAACAAGTGGACCCATGTGACTGCAACTTGGGATGGACACGCAATAACGCTCTACGTTAATGGTGAAGAGCGAGACGGCAACTCTTT
>JAHPZR010020485.1:25000-27500 GCA_019787425.1 Platygyra sinensis | reverse complement strand
GACGAGTCGTTTAGAAAGTTGAAGATTGTATGCGAAATAAAACGTTTCGGATAACCTGCATTGATGAAAGAAGTTTCTAGAGTTTTTATGTCCTTGTCAAAGTCGACAGAGATGCGTTTGGCTCTATGGAGTGCGCCAGTGATGCAATTCCTTTTCCACTTGGTAGGGACCTCAGATTTCCAATGTGTTGGTAGTTTCCCCGGTTTCTTGAAGACGCTGCAATTGAACTTGTTGGTATAACTAAAGGCAGTATCGAGGAAGTGGTCCGGGGTTTTCCTCGACGGTGAAAACAATGTTAGGGTGGTAGCGATTTAGCCGTTCCAATCGAGCGGAACTTCAGTAAAGAGAGAGGACATATCATATGAGACCAATACTTCATCATCATCAACAGTTCTGTTACTTAAACGTTCAGCGAAATCGGTGGTAGTTAACAGAACTGTTGATGATGATGAAGTATTGGTCTCATATGATGTGTCCTCTCTCTTTACTGAAGTTCCGCTCGATGAAACCATTGACCACATCATTCATGAAATCCACACCAACAACAATGCAAGTTACCACAACTCATTTCAAAGTTACTCTTCAGACGCCTTCTCTGTAATGTCACCAAGAACACAGTTTTCAGTTTTAATGACAAGCTATATTTAACAAATTGACGTCAGTTTTTTATGCGTCTGTCCTGTTATTGATCATGAATTTCGTCATAACATTGTCAAAGTAGCTGTGGATCCACGAGGCGATAGCCGAGTGGATCCGCAGACTACTTTGACAATATTATGATGAAATTCATTGTCAATAACAGGACAGACGCATTAAAAACTGACATCAATTTGTCTTTATGATAACAAATTGTCGAATTGCCCGCTCTCGCTCGCTGACGCGTCGCATGAATTTCAAATTTATCTGTCTGTCCGCATATGGACAATAAAATTTAACCAATGAGCGCGCGTGAATTTCTGCAGTTATCGTAAAAAAAGAAATTGATGGATGCGGCATGTGCAACCCACTATACCCAGTCTTTGCAAACATTTTCATGGCTAAATTAGAAGCTGACGTAGTCCGACTACGTCAGCTTCATTCTAATTTAGTCAGCTTCTAATTTAGTCTGCGGATCCACTCGGCTATCGCCTCGTGGATCCACAGCTACTTTGACAATGTTATGACGAAATTCATGATCAATAACAGGACAGACGCATAAAAAACTGACGTCAATTTGTTAAATATAGCTTGTCATTAAAACTGAAAACTGTGTTCTTGGTGACATTACAGAGAAGGCGTCTGAAGAGTAACTTTGAAATGAGTTGTGGTAACTTGCATTGTTGTTGGTGTGGATTTCAGGAATGATGTGGTCAATGGTTTCATCGAGCGGAACTTCAGTAAAGAGAGAGGACACATCATATGAGACCAATACTTCATCATCATCAACAGTTCTGTTAACTACCACCGATTTCGCTGAACGTTTAAGTAACAGAACTGTTGATGATGATGAAGTATTGGTCTCATATGATATGTCCTCTCTCTTTACTGAAGTTCCGCTCGATTGGAACGGCTAAATCGCTACCACCCTAACATTGTTTTCACCGTCGAGGAAAACCCCGGACCACTTCCTCGATACTGCCTTTAGTTATACCAACAAGTTCAATTGCAGCGTCTTCAAGAAACCGGGGAAACTACCAACACATTGGAAATCTGAGGTCCCTACCAAGTGGAAAAGGAATTGCATCACTGGCGCACTCCATAGAGCCAAACGCATCTCTATCGACTTTGACAAGGACATAAAAACTCTAGAAACTTCTTTCATCAATGCAGGTTATCCGAAACGTTTTATTTCGCATACAATCCTCAACTTTCTAAACGACTCGTCACAAGATGACAACTTCATTCCGAATTTTCTCTTCCGGCGAAGAACGAAAGAAAGTTTTCATCAAGCTCCCTTTTTGCGGTAAAAACGAAAAACTCAGTAAGACGTTTATTGAAATCCTCAACAAGTTCACTAATTTCAATTTCATCTTTGTAATCCCGTGGCAAACAAGGCAAATCAAAAGCCTCTTTAACAACAAAGACAAAAACACTTACAGATCTAAAGTTGTTTACAAAGGTGATTGTTCTTGTGGCGTTGATTACATTGGCGAGACTGTGAGAAACTTAGCAGTACGAATTGCGGAGCATTCAAATCTTGCTCACACCTCTGAACCTGCAAAACACCTGCGGGAAAACCCATCACATTCTTTCACTTGGCGTGTTCTCTCCTCAGCACAAACATTCCACAAGCGTAGTATCGTCGAGGGGCTAATGATCCAACAATTCCGCCCCTGTTTGAACAAACAAGTTATTTCTTATGTCTCCAAACTTTTCTCATCGGGAATTACATAAGATACATATGTACGTGCGGACGGTCATCTTTTTAACCCTGATGATGGCAAACAGCCGAAAACGTTTGGTTTAACATTTTAATTTTTTTACCATTTTCTTAACCGTTTAGCCTTGTATATAGAGTCTG
>JAHPZR010020485.1:15000-20000 GCA_019787425.1 Platygyra sinensis | reverse complement strand
TTAAAGATCTGTTTGTTAAATTATTATTAAAATAGCGCTAACATGTGAGTATCGTTACAAGCTTGTTGCATGCAAATTATAAAGAAAATCTAATGACTAGATTTTTTGCAAATAAACAAAACCGATTTTAAACGCCTGTTTATAATTAATCATGTTGCCATGGCAACGGCACATACGACAGTTTAATTATCAAAAAGTTGAAGTTTGTGTTGTTAACTTGTTTGCTGCCATTTTTGGCGACCAAAGGATCAAGGGTTTTAGAAGCAAAGGTAAATGAAACAGAGGTATCAAAAACTGTGTTCAGCCACCTTAATTGGTTAAATAATATAACAATATAAAGAATTGTTACATTCTAAATTTACGTCATGTGACCCAAAAACGATAATTAACGGTTAAAATCCTTAGACTAAAATGGGGTGCGGTAAATAAACTTTACAGGTCTTCAAGAAATAGCCTTGTATTCATGTCCACGTCCAATAAGAACGTTTTATTTAAACGAAACAGGTCACGTGACATAGCAAATAGTTTAATAACTTCTAATACAAATTACAAGTACCAGCTTACAAGGCAGGGAAACAATGCTCTTGCTTTGTTGAACAGTTTGACATTATTTCTTTGGCAACTTTTAATGCATAACCTTACCCCATTTCATTAAAGATATTTAGTGACGTCACAGAGAAAGGAATGTCACGTGACACACAGAAATGTCTATGTCCACTTAAACTAGTCAAACAAACTTCATGTTGATTTTAAAGGTGGACTAAGTCATTATGTCCACAACCAATAAAGAGCTTTCAATTCTCTGCTGGAGGTCTTTTGATGCCTTAAAAATCAGGCCTTAAGTAGCCTGAGTTCAAGACCGAGTTTTCCACACAGTCTAAAATGACCAGCAATTGTCGCGCTTTTAAATTAATTTGGCGTAAAGTGAACGGAAAACATCTGATGTGAAATGAAAACGTTTGATATGTTTTTGGAGTGAAACACCAGCTTTCAAATTTTTTCAGCCAATTGTAAATGGCGCCCTGAGGCGCAAACTGCTGCCTTTCATTAATATATACAGGATTTCGCAGTGGGTCCTTCAACATTTTTAATTTTTTCTGCATTGAAATGTGTGTATAGAGTGTGTGCACCTGACATCATCAAATTCTCAAATCCAAAACAAAAAAGCCACTACAGGTTTTATCTTCATCAGGCATAAGAGGTACCAAATTTACAGCTGTTTACAACTTTCCAGCTCAATAGCATCCTTCGTTTGGAAACCAGCGCATTTTGAATTTCGAAGTTATGGTGGTGCGTGACATAACCCTACGATCGCGTTTGTCGAAAAATATACACTTATCTCGTGATTTTTAGTCATTTTAGGAGTTTAAGTATCAGGAAAAGTACTTTTGTAAATATTTTTCGGTTCGGTTCAGATAATCAGTCCACTAAATAGCCATACTAAGTTCCAGATGTTTACACTATTTACTGGCCGCCATGTTGGAGGACTAAAGAGGTCCTCCAACATGGCGACCCCATACTAGGCTCTGTAATTTTGTGCGGCACATTTCGACGAATATCTCAACTTTGGGAGAACGCACACACCTTAAACTTGGATACCTGTCTTCTTTACTTGTCGTTTACAATATCTCAATTTTTTGACTTCATTCTATTAATTAAAGCGTCCAAAATGCGAAGCTAAGGTCTAAAGCACGTGCGTTAATTTCTTGGTAATTTTTTAATGCAGGGCGCTTTACTTGACAGTAAAATTCACTAAACTGGTTTTTCAACCTGTTAACTCCTATATGTATATTTGATTTTTACTGCGAGGCATTTAGCGCAATTAATATATCCAGAGCTCCACAAAGCTTCGCACTAGTTTGCTGAAGAGAAAAGTAGGAGACCAAACGATAAACAACTGTCTGGGATAAATGGCCACAAATGTGGCGATTTTATTTGAAGAACATTTAAAACTGAAATCTCTTCAGGAAAGGTGGGATAAAAAATCCGCCATGCAGAAAGTAACAACAAATTAAACACAAACAACCTAATACCTAGACAGCCAGCAGGTAGGTGACTGGGGTGGCGTTGGGATAAAATTTCGACTAAGCGGCTATAGAGTAGCTGTTCACAGGATGACGATGATCGCAGAAAGGACCCCAGAAAGGGCCGCATATAACAGATGACATAGCTTTTAGTTACACCTAGGACACTTGCGGCATTCTCCTAATTGGTGAGCAAACCTGAACCCACAGTTTGTTGGTTAACAGGAAATGCCTCGCACTAAAAGGACATTATGTTGTCAGTTCTTCGACATAATGTTTGTTATTTCGTAATAGCAAAGAACGGGTTCAAACCAATCAAACTTCAAGGATTCCGCCTGCATGTTTTATGTTAAAGTGTCAAGATGGCATTTTAAGGTGGGGGTACACCTGAATTTAAGTTAAATTTTGGTAAGTTTAAAGAGAGGTTGAAAGGGAAAAAAGGGGTTATGGAACACAACCAGACAGTTGCCCGACCGCACAATGGCACCCCAGGTTGTTGGGCAACTGTTTGGAGTGTATCTACCAATTTTTAACTTCAAACTCTAATTTTAAAACAACACCAAATCTTCAAAATTTCCTATTTCCATAAATTTTACTAATCCTTTGAGAAAAACTATTTATCTCCAAATATACCTAAAAATCCCCCAAAAATTTACAAACGACCCAAAACATAGATATGTGAGAAGAGCATAGAGATTCTTGATTTCTTGAAACGTAAACGAGATATTTGCATTAAAAACATAATACCTAGCCAAAATACGGCTTTCAGGTGTACCCCGCCTTAAGTCGTTGAGACTCAAGCGTCGTAAAATGTCAACCTGCTCAGTTTAATCTTCGACTCAGAGCGAAACATGAAATATAAATCAACCAATGAGAACAATTTTCAAGTCCCAAGCGAAAGAGGTCTCACTCCTTAATTATAGGGGTAGTCCGTGTTGGCATCATCATGTGCTGATCTTTTTCTAATTTACAAACGGAGAGTATGGCTCTTCACGGTAGCCCACAGCGAAGTTTTTGTGTAAACTAAGGGAAAACCATCTTTAAGAATTGTTTCTGAATTCTGTTTCCATTGTATTTTGTCTCCGTCCAGCCCCTGATCTATAACTCCTTTTAGGTTATCTTCATCATTGGTCGTGACTTTCCACGACTTACGTGTAAACTTCTCTGTACTAGATCGCAAACTGAAATTAAACGTCATTCAATAAGTGGTTTACGAGCTCCCCTATACTTACTATGTATAGTATGTGACTTAAATACGGCAGACGTTATCAAGCGGGCCGCCATATTAAAATGTCATAGTGACTGGCCATTTCCAGTGGCTAATTCTTTGGCAAAGTTTTCCTTGGTAAAATCTGCCAAAGGTTTTGAAGGATGGTGTATATCACTTGCAAAAGCAATATTTTTTCCAACCCTGAGGAATTGGAAATGTTTAAGAGACAGTCGAAGAGTCAGAGACGTATCAGCTAAAGGCAAATAGGGAATGCTCGACCATAGTGTGGCCCGATGAAAATGGTGTTAGGGCGAAATGTAAGGATTAAGCTGGCAAGAAGGATCTTCGCAGTTCTGTATGGCAAGATTTTTCCTGGAGAAAGAGAGCATCTGTTTTTTGTTCAGTCGATTAATTCATCTAAAATTTTGCATGTTCTTGTGTTTTAGATAACATATGTTCAATGGATTGTTGCTATTCAGAATTTTACTCTACATTTCCAGTTATTTTTTCAAAATCTAAAAATACCGACCTTTTTAACTTGGCAAAGGAACATTCTTATACTGGTTAGTCCAGCATAATTAATAAATATGAAATGTATGATAGTAACTTTTCTCTTAATGTTCTGGGAGAGTGCCAATCGTATCTGCAGATGGCCCTGAAATGATGACAAGCTTTATTCCGTTTTATTTCGCATTCGATTATTAAAGCAATATGAAAAAAATTAACCCTTAGAGATGGTATGGATAATTTGAAAAGAACTTAAACGACGAATTTTAGAAGAAGATAATTTTTTGGGACTTTTAGAAGAAATTATAGGGAGCTTAAGCAACGACGACGACGACGCCTGAGACGACGCCAAGTAAAAATTAAATTTATTTTTTACCAACGATATTTGCGATTGTCTAGGTCTGTTCGGTACGCCAATGGCGCTAAAATCGTACTTAAGCTAAACTTGCAACGACGGCGTTCAATTCCAAATGGAAATACGAAAAATTAGCCGTCGTCGTCCACGTTCTGTAGACGACGCAGAACTTGGTCATTTCACGTTCTTGTTTTGCACAGGACGTCAAAGAAATGTACAAAGATCTATAACGCACGTGCACAGGTATTGTTTTGATCATTAAACCTTTTGTTTGGTGACGTTCTCGTTGCCGTCGTCGTCGTGGTTTGCTTAAGCTCCCTAAAATATTTTCTATTAGTTGACAGTTTCGTGCAAAACATACGAAGAGTTAAAAAAAACAGTTTTTAAACGGTTTTTAAAATCGAAAGAAGGGATAAAACAAAGCAAAATGATATGTACTATAGATACCTGCCATGAAAAACACGAGATCATCATCTGACTGCTGAGCTGATATGGTGAATTTTTATCATGCTACAGGAAACTGTTATAACTACCACATGTTCCACTATTACCTACCTTATGTAAGTTCCCTTGATGTGTCTCTCTTGTGAGTGGAAAATACCAAAAACGTTTAATGCAGAATACAATAAAATAGTGCTAGTAAAAATATTGATATTAAAAACATTTAGAGTCAAACTTGCCACTAAAATATTTTTAATTCACTCAGAATAAATTTTCATAGATGGATAGCCTCAGTAAAATATTATTTATTCTTGACGGACGTAAAGACAGCAGAGTGTCGATAACTCTCAATAAAGAAACGACAGCTTTCAATTTACAAAACATGTTTCGACATTCTTGTATCATCTTCAGTTGCAAATTAAGAATTGGTTCATGCTTAGCTTGCGTATATCGATCGAGTTGT
>JAHPZR010020485.1:0-10000 GCA_019787425.1 Platygyra sinensis | reverse complement strand
TTATTAGCTGGGTCGACGGAAGTATGACGACAATGGGTGAAAGCCGAAAAGGAGCCCATTCTCCGAACAACTCGTTGGCAAACCCCAAAACTAAAGTAAAGGTGGGATGTTGGAATGTGAGAACTATGTTCTCGGTAGGAAAAACAGCCCAGATTACAGCTGAGATGACGCGTTATGGCATTGGTATATTAGGGATAAGTAAATGCAGGTGGTCGGGATTTGGACGTTTGAAAGCACGAACAGGTGAAACCATCATATACTCGGGCAGGGACGACGATGTACATCAGAGTGGGGTCGCAATAATCATGTCCAAGAAGGTCGCCCAATGTTTAGACAGCTGGAGACCGATAAGTGACCTCATCGTAGAAGCTCGCTTCTTCTCGCGCTTCATCAAGACAACAGTTATCCAGGTCTATGCCCCAACCAATGAGGCAGTTGACGAGATGAAAGACGACTTCTATGAACAGTTACAAAAGATCGTGGACGAGGTGCCGAGGCACGATATGCTCTTGGTCATAGGCGACTGGAATGCAAAAGTCGGTGAGCAACAACTTGGAGAGGAAGGCATTGTAGGAAAGTTTGGTATGATAGGGGAGAGAAGCGACAACGGGGAGCGCTTTGTGTCTTTCTGTGCACTGAACAATCTTGCTATTGCATCAACTATGTTCCCACATAAAGAAATACACAGATACACGTGGACTTCACCAAATGGCCAATACACAACCAGATCGATCATATGGCCGTTAGATCCAATTTTAAACGATCAGTACAGGATGTGAGGGCATATAGGGGTGCAGACTGTGCTAGTGACCACAACCTTGTGATTGCTAAGACACTGCTTAAGCTAAACAGAACAGGCAGGAGAGCAGTACAAGTCAGAAGATACGAGACCAGTAAGCTGAATGTTCCTGAAATTAGGAAGCAATTTCAGTTGGAGCTAAAGAACAGGTTCAGCTGTTTAGTGATAGAAGATGATTGTGACGAAAATAGACAGGAGGACGAGGGCGAAGTAGCGCGTGAGAACGTAGTAGAGAAAAAGTGGAATAAGATCAAAGACACTTACTGTGAGACAGCCAAGGATGTGCTAGGCTACAGAACAAGGAAAAATAAGAGCTGGATCAGTCCAGAAAGCTGGAAGGGAATTGAAGAAAGGAAACAGTTAAAGCAAACGTTAGCTGGCACAAGGTCGGAGCGACTAGAGGCAAGGCTGCAACAGGAATACAGGAAGAAAGATCTAGAAGTGAAGAAAAGTTTGAGAAAGGACAAGAGAGAGTGGGCTAACAATATAGCGCAAGAGGCAGAGGATGCTGCTAAGTGTGGGCAGATGAAAGGTGTGCACGATGCTACAAGAAGGCTGTGCAGCGAGCCACCAAAGAAAATTGGCATGGTAAGGAACAACGAAGGCAATTTGTTGACAAAAGAAGAGGAGATGCAACAAAGATGGAAGAGCACTTTGTTGAATTACTGAATAGACCCAACCCGGTTTTGGGAAAAGAAATCAGACTGACTACTTGATTGACGGGTTCAAGTTTCTTTTACTGCAGCTGAGGAAGATTGATTCCTTACACAATTAGTGCTCTATGACGCATACTAATTAATAAGCACATTATATTTTTAACACCCTCCCGGGCGGCCGAGATGAGATGACTGTCATAGATATCTTAGAAGAAAATAGATACGGTTTTTAGGAAACATTAATAGGACAGTTTCTTGATTTTCTGAGCGGCAACTTGCGCTGCTGCTCGCTTAGGACGGGTTTGCTTATCGAGACAAATTTCATGCTCTTTGTTGAGTGATGTCTGCTTAGGCAACTCTTCCTTTTCATCTGAATGTATCTCTAGTGGATATAACTTTTCAATTGGTCTTGACAATTCTCTGCCATTGCTCACACGCAATGACACTGCTCTTATCAGATCATCTTTTGCACGATGTATTTTTATGATGGAACCAAGTCTCCACTGATTGCGTGACGTGTCATCATGTATCAAAACCACGTCTCCAACTTTGATTTTTTGGTTATAACTCGTTCTCCTCGTCCAATGATGTTCACGAAGGCTAGTAAGGTATTCGTTTCTCCACTGCCTCCAGAACATCTGCATAAGCTGTTGGTGATATCTGAATTTCTTTGTAAATTCATTTGGCGTCAAGTCGTTTGGCAAGTATTCAGGATCTTCCTCTGTTGATTCTGGGCAAGGAAGTGCCAACAATCTGTGACCACATAAAAAGTGTGATGGTGTCAGGGGTGGACCATCATCGATATCACCATAGGTGTATGTAAGAGGTCGGCTGTTCAGTGTTGCTTCGATTTCAGTAAGCATTGTCGCAAGTTCTACTGCGTTTAGGGAGGCTCTTCCGATCGTTTTCTTTAGTCTTCTCTTCATCAATCCAATCATTCTTTCATAAAACCCTCCCCACCACGGCGCTCTTTCCGTGATAAATTGCCATTTTATGCCGTGGTTTGCAAGGAATTTCTGACACTCTGCTTCCTTAAGTATTTGAGTTTTTAGAGGTTGTAGTACTTTTGAACTTGCTTGGAAGGTTTGGGCGTTGTCGGAGATGATACACTCTGGTACTCCTCTTCTACTTATAAATCTTGTGAATGCTTTAAGAAATGCGTTTGCTGTATTGTCTTCTACGAGTTCCAGATGTACAGCTCGAATGGCTGCACATGTGAATAGACAAACATAACATTTAGAGGTTTCTGTTTTATTGTTGCGGACATACAAGGGGCCTGCATAATCAACTCCTGTCACTTGAAATGGTTGGGATCCGGTGACCCTTGGCTGTGGTAGCGGTGGAAAGTTGACCGATCGAAAAGGTCTTCCCTCTGCTTTCTTGCATGTGACACATTGATGTAAGATTCGTTTCACCAGCTGTCGTCCTTTTAGGATCCAATAGGTCTGCCGTAACTGGGTAAGTGTTTCACGGACTCCAGCATGCATGAGCATCAAGTGGGTTGCTCTTATGATGAGTTCAGCTAAGTATGTGTCTTTCGGTATGAGAATCGGGTATTTGGTATTGTCTTGTAGTGGCGCGTTTTTCAGTCGACCGCGACAACGTAACAATTTTTGTTCATCTATGTAGAGACCAAGCTGACCGACTAAAGGTGGAAGGCTCGTCATTCTGCTTGTCTGAAGTTGGGTTATAATCCCACTATACGCGGATTGTTGAACAGCTCGTATCAATGCAGCTAGGGCTTCTTTCATGTCTGAGCTTGTAATCTGAGTTTCGAGTTCAGGTCCCTTTCTTAGTCGGCTGATGAACTTCATGACAGTAGCTGTAACTCGTATTGCTTTAGTTAGTGTACCATATTTAGCAATGTCGATTACATTTAGGAGATTTGAACTCTTGGCTGTTGTCGCGAGATAGGAAATTGTTTGCGCACTTTCGGTATCTTCGTGTTCTTGTTCTTGTATCTTGGTGTGTTGTAACTCTGGCCACTCCGTTTTTTCTTTGGGTAACCATGAAGGACCCTTAAACCAACTTGTCGTTTTAGAGAGAAATGTTCGACTGTCCATTCCTCTGGTCAATAGGTCCGCTGGATTAGAAGCTGTAGGGCAATATTCCCAATGGGAGCTACTGGTCTTGTCTTTAATCTTCGCGACTCGAGTCTGAATAAATTGTTGTAGCAGGCTAAAAATCCCAAGACAAGGATTTAAATTTCTAGAAACACGTTCATAGTTTTATGTCACGCACCGCTATAATTCTAAAATCTACTGAGAATGTGCCTGTTTTTGAACAAAGCAAGTTATTGAGCTTAAAAATTGTAAACAGATATAAGTTTGTCCCCTTTCATGCCTGATGAAGATTACAATTTTGGTGGCTCTTTAGGTTTGGATTTTAGAAAATGATGACGTCACATGCAACCCAAGACATGTTCAGCGCGAGAGATTCAGTACCGCAAGGTCTACGTTCGCTTGTCATTTATAAATTTTCGTGTGCTGGCTGTAATGCCAACTGCATTGGTGAGACCACTCGCCACATTTGTACACGTGTTCGTGAGCACCTCTTGTTGGGCAAGTCTTCGTATGTTTACGGGCACCTGCAGTCATCTAGGGCCTGTCATGACTCTTGTGCTGCAGAATGTTTCACGATCTCAGATTCTGACGCCTCAAAATTCCAAATTATCGCCTCGAGCAACTCTTACGCTTCTTTTGTGCTCTCCAAACTTCCCGCGTGCATCCACAACTCGATCGATATACGCAAGCTAAGCATGAACCAATTCTTAATTTGCAACTGAAGATGATACAAGAATGTCGAAACATGTTTTGTAAATTGAAAGCTGTCGTTTCTTTATTGAGAGTTATCGACACTCTGCTGTCTTTACGTCCGTCAAGAATAAATAATATTTTACTGAGGCTATCCATCTATGAAAATTTATTCTGAGTGAATTAAAAATATTTTAGTGGCAAGTTTGACTCTAAATGTTTTTAATATCAATATTTTTACTAGCACTATTTTATTGTATTCTGCATTAAACGTTTTTGGTATTTTCCACTCACAAGAGAGACACATCAAGGGAACTTACATAAGGTAGGTAATAGTGGAACATGTGGTAGTTATAACAGTTTCCTGTAGCATGATAAAAATTCACCATATCAGCTCAGCAGTCAGATGATGATCTCGTGTTTTTCATGGCAGGTATCTATAGTACATATCATTTTGCTTTGTTTTATCCCTTCTTTCGATTTTAAAAACCGTTTAAAAACTGTTTTTTTTAACTCTTCGTATGTTTTGCACGAAACTGTCAACTAATAGAAAATATTTTAGGGAGCTTAAGCAAACCACGACGACGACGGCAACGAGAACGTCACCAAACAAAAGGTTTAATGATCAAAACAATACCTGTGCACGTGCGTTATAGATCTTTGTACATTTCTTTGACGTCCTGTGCAAAACAAGAACGTGAAATGACCAAGTTCTGCGTCGTCTACAGAACGTGGACGACGACGGCTAATTTTTCGTATTTCCATTTGGAATTGAACGCCGTCGTTGCAAGTTTAGCTTAAGTACGATTTTAGCGCCATTGGCGTACCGAACAGACCTAGACAATCGCAAATATCGTTGGTAAAAATAAATTTAATTTTTACTTGGCGTCGTCTCAGGCGTCGTCGTCGTCGTTGCTTAAGCTCCCTATAATTTCTTCTAAAAGTCCCAAAAAATTATCTTCTTCTAAAATTCGTCGTTTAAGTTCTTTTCAAATTATCCATACCATCTCTAAGGGTTAATTTTTTTCATATTGCTTTAATAATCGAATGCGAAATAAAACGGAATAAAGCTTGTCATCATTTCAGGGCCATCTGCAGATACGATTGGCACTCTCCCAGAACATTAAGAGAAAAGTTACTATCATACATTTCATATTTATTAATTATGCTGGACTAACCAGTATAAGAATGTTCCTTTGCCAAGTTAAAAAGGTCGGTATTTTTAGATTTTGAAAAAATAACTGGAAATGTAGAGTAAAATTCTGAATAGCAACAATCCATTGAACATATGTTATCTAAAACACAAGAACATGCAAAATTTTAGATGAATTAATCGACTGAACAAAAAACAGATGCTCTCTTTCTCCAGGAAAAATCTTGCCATACAGAACTGCGAAGATCCTTCTTGCCAGCTTAATCCTTACATTTCGCCCTAACACCATTTTCATCGGGCCACACTATGGTCGAGCATTCCCTATTTGCCTTTAGCTGATACGTCTCTGACTCTTCGACTGTCTCTTAAACATTTCCAATTCCTCAGGGTTGGAAAAAATATTGCTTTTGCAAGTGATATACACCATCCTTCAAAACCTTTGGCAGATTTTACCAAGGA
The DNA here is from genome assembly GCA_019787425.1 of Platygyra sinensis. NCBI lineage: Eukaryota > Metazoa > Cnidaria > Anthozoa > Scleractinia > Merulinidae > Platygyra > Platygyra sinensis. The sequence goes on along the minus strand of JAHPZR010020485.1, from coordinate 4,180 downwards.
AAACTTTGCCAAAGAATTAGCCACTGGAAATGGCCAGTCACTATGACATTTTAATATGGCGGCCCGCTTGATAACGTCTGCCGTATTTAAGTCACATACTATACATAATAAGTATAGGAGAGCTCGTAAACCACTTATTGAATGACGTTTAATTTCAGTTTGCGATCTAGTACAGAGAAGTTTACACGTAAGTCGTGGAAAGTCACGACCAATGATGAAGATAACCTAAAAGGAGTTATAGATCAGGGGCTGGACGGAGACAAAATACAATGGAAACAGAATTCAGAAACAATTCTTAAAGATGGTTTTCCCTTAGTTTACACAAAAACTTCGCTGTGGGCTACCGTGAAGAGCCATACTCTCCGTTTGTAAATTAGAAAAAGATCAGCACATGATGATGCCAACACGGACTACCCCTATAATTAAGGAGTGAGACCTCTTTCGCTTGGGACTTGAAAATTGTTCTCATTGGTTGATTTATATTTCATGTTTCGCTCTGAGTCGAAGATTAAACTGAGCAGGTTGACATTTTACGACGCTTGAGTCTCAACGACTTAAGGCGGGGGTACACCTGAAAGCCGTATTTTGGCTAGGTATTATGTTTTTAATGCAAATATCTCGTTTACGTTTCAAGAAATCAAGAATCTCTATGCTCTTCTCACATATCTATGTTTTGGGTCGTTTGTAAATTTTTGGGGGATTTTTAGGTATATTTGGAGATAAATAGTTTTTCTCAAAGGATTAGTAAAATTTATGGAAATAGGAAATTTTGAAGATTTGGTGTTGTTTTAAAATTAGAGTTTGAAGTTAAAAATTGGTAGATACACTCCAAACAGTTGCCCAACAACCTGGGGTGCCATTGTGCGGTCGGGCAACTGTCTGGTTGTGTTCCATAACCCCTTTTTTCCCTTTCAACCTCTCTTTAAACTTACCAAAATTTAACTTAAATTCAGGTGTACCCCCACCTTAAAATGCCATCTTGACACTTTAACATAAAACATGCAGGCGGAATCCTTGAAGTTTGATTGGTTTGAACCCGTTCTTTGCTATTACGAAATAACAAACATTATGTCGAAGAACTGACAACATAATGTCCTTTTAGTGCGAGGCATTTCCTGTTAACCAACAAACTGTGGGTTCAGGTTTGCTCACCAATTAGGAGAATGCCGCAAGTGTCCTAGGTGTAACTAAAAGCTATGTCATCTGTTATATGCGGCCCTTTCTGGGGTCCTTTCTGCGATCATCGTCATCCTGTGAACAGCTACTCTATAGCCGCTTAGTCGAAATTTTATCCCAACGCCACCCCAGTCACCTACCTGCTGGCTGTCTAGGTATTAGGTTGTTTGTGTTTAATTTGTTGTTACTTTCTGCATGGCGGATTTTTTATCCCACCTTTCCTGAAGAGATTTCAGTTTTAAATGTTCTTCAAATAAAATCGCCACATTTGTGGCCATTTATCCCAGACAGTTGTTTATCGTTTGGTCTCCTACTTTTCTCTTCAGCAAACTAGTGCGAAGCTTTGTGGAGCTCTGGATATATTAATTGCGCTAAATGCCTCGCAGTAAAAATCAAATATACATATAGGAGTTAACAGGTTGAAAAACCAGTTTAGTGAATTTTACTGTCAAGTAAAGCGCCCTGCATTAAAAAATTACCAAGAAATTAACGCACGTGCTTTAGACCTTAGCTTCGCATTTTGGACGCTTTAATTAATAGAATGAAGTCAAAAAATTGAGATATTGTAAACGACAAGTAAAGAAGACAGGTATCCAAGTTTAAGGTGTGTGCGTTCTCCCAAAGTTGAGATATTCGTCGAAATGTGCCGCACAAAATTACAGAGCCTAGTATGGGGTCGCCATGTTGGAGGACCTCTTTAGTCCTCCAACATGGCGGCCAGTAAATAGTGTAAACATCTGGAACTTAGTATGGCTATTTAGTGGACTGATTATCTGAACCGAACCGAAAAATATTTACAAAAGTACTTTTCCTGATACTTAAACTCCTAAAATGACTAAAAATCACGAGATAAGTGTATATTTTTCGACAAACGCGATCGTAGGGTTATGTCACGCACCACCATAACTTCGAAATTCAAAATGCGCTGGTTTCCAAACGAAGGATGCTATTGAGCTGGAAAGTTGTAAACAGCTGTAAATTTGGTACCTCTTATGCCTGATGAAGATAAAACCTGTAGTGGCTTTTTTGTTTTGGATTTGAGAATTTGATGATGTCAGGTGCACACACTCTATACACACATTTCAATGCAGAAAAAATTAAAAATGTTGAAGGACCCACTGCGAAATCCTGTATATATTAATGAAAGGCAGCAGTTTGCGCCTCAGGGCGCCATTTACAATTGGCTGAAAAAATTTGAAAGCTGGTGTTTCACTCCAAAAACATATCAAACGTTTTCATTTCACATCAGATGTTTTCCGTTCACTTTACGCCAAATTAATTTAAAAACGCGACAATTGCTGGTCATTTTAGACTGTGTGGAAAACTCGGTCAGGAACTCAGGCTACTTAAGGCCTGGTTTTTAAGGCATCAAAAGACCTCCAGCAGAGAATTGAAAGCTCTTTATTGGTTGTGGACATAAATGACTTAGTCCACCTTTAAAATCAACATGAAGTTTGTTTGACTAGTTTAAGTGGACATAGACATTTCTGTGTGTCACGTGACATTCCTTTCTCTGTGACGTCACTAAATATCTTTAATGAAATGGGGTAAGGTTATGCATTAAAAGTTGCCAAAGAAATAATGTCAAACTGTTCAACAAAGCAAGAGCATTGTTTCCCTGCCTTGTAAGCTGGTACTTGTAATTTGTATTAGAAGTTATTAAACTATTTGCTATGTCACGTGACCTGTTTCGTTTAAATAAAACGTTCTTATTGGACGTGGACATGAATACAAGGCTATTTCTTGAAGACCTGTAAAGTTTATTTACCGCACCCCATTTTAGTCTAAGGATTTTAACCGTTAATTATCGTTTTTGGGTCACATGACGTAAATTTAGAATGTAACAATTCTTTATATTGTTATATTATTTAACCAATTAAGGTGGCTGAACACAGTTTTTGATACCTCTGTTTCATTTACCTTTGCTTCTAAAACCCTTGATCCTTTGGTCGCCAAAAATGGCAGCAAACAAGTTAACAACACAAACTTCAACTTTTTGATAATTAAACTGTCGTATGTGCCGTTGCCATGGCAACATGATTAATTATAAACAGGCGTTTAAAATCGGTTTTGTTTATTTGCAAAAAATCTAGTCATTAGATTTTCTTTATAATTTGCATGCAACAAGCTTGTAACGATACTCACATGTTAGCGCTATTTTAATAATAATTTAACAAACAGATCTTTAATTATACCTTGTTGAAGGTTCACTGGCATATCTTGAATTTCCTTTGTTAAATTTTAATTTTTTTGAATCCTCCAGTTACTTATTTCCAAAAGTATGTTCATCTAAATTTCGTGAAATTCTAATGAGTGGTTCTCGAGAAATAGGCGTATCTCCGAAAGTCAATTTTTCACTCACTCACAATTTTTTCGACTTACTACGCATGCGCTGCATTTAACTGGGTTCCTTCGGTAACAAACAAAAGCTGAGAATTGCTGGTTTCTTTGCATCGTTACTTTTTCTAACATACCTCTGTAATGAAAGAGTAAAACCATCAATACAGTGTTCATTTGTGAAGAAAAATAGTACAGACAGCGCGGACATTGAGCAAATAAAATTATCGCTGTATTGATACCATGCTTGTTTTTATGCAATACTGTGTGCGCGCGCTGAATTGCGTTAGCATGAGCGCGCGCGAAAACTGTGTTCGGCCACCTTAAATACAAACCCTCTAATCATCTTACGCAGACTAAATGCATCTAATTCGAGTTTCAATCTACCGTAAGGAAAAAGATGGCGGCTGTACATTTTACCACAATACATTGCGAACCAAACTAAGTCCACTGGGCATATAGAAAGATATGGTTTAATGGCAGTCGTTCCTACACCAACAGCATTCTTCTTGTCGAGTCTGAATGACTTACAATTTTTCTTTGTGTTCTTATACGCTCTTTTTGAGTTTTCGCGCGCAAAGCATTATAGGTAAATGTACCAGTCGCCATCTTTTTCCTAACGATGGATTGGTTCGCTTTACTGTATAGGTTTTTTCTTTAAGTTGTG